>JASCZW010004018.1:30000-137337 GCA_034211315.2 Aedes japonicus | reverse complement strand
TTTTTCTAGAAGACTCTTCTGAACGACTCTTCTTGAAGACTCTTTTGAAAGATTTTTCTGGAAGACTCTTCTGAAGACTCCTTCTGGAAGACTCTTCTGAAAGACTCTTCTTGAAAACTCCTTGTAAGACTCTTCTGGAAGATTCTTCTGCAGACTCTTCTAGCAGACTTTTCTGGCAGACTTTTCTGGAAGACTCTTCTGGAAGACTCATCTAGAAGACTCATCTGGAAGACGCTTCTGGAAGACTCACCTGGAAGACTCCACTGGAAGACTCTTTGGAAGACTCTTTGGGAAGAATCTTTTGGAAGACTCTTCTGGAAGACTCTTTGCAAGTCTCTTCTTGAAGACTCTTTGAAAGTTTTTTCTAGAAGACACTTCTTTTGGAATCTTTTGGAAGACATTTCTGGAAGACTCTTTTGGAAACCTCTTCCGGAAGACTCTTCTGAAAGACTCTTCTGGAAGACTCTTCTGGAAGACTCATCTGGAAGACTCATCTGGAAGACGCTTCTGAAGACTCACCTGGAAGACTCCACTGAAGACTCTTTTGGACGACTCTTTTGGAAGACTCTTTGGGAGAATCTTTTGGAAGACTCTTCTGAAGACGATTTGGAAGTTTTTTCAAGAAGGCTTTTCTGGAAGACTCTTCTAAAGACTCTTTTGAAAGATTGTTCTGGAAGACTCTTCTGAAAGGCTCTTCTGGAAGACTCTTCTTGAAAACTCCTTTGTAAGACTTTTCTGGAAGACTCTTCTGGCAGACTCTTCTGGCAGACTCTTCTGAAACTCTCTTCTGAAGACTCTTCTGAAAGACTCTTCTGGAAGACTCTTCTGGAAGACTCTTTTGGAAACCTCTTCTGGAAAACTCTTCTGAAAGACTCTTCTGGAAGACTCTTCTGGAAGAATCTTCTGGAAGACTCTTCTGGAAGACTCTTTTGTAAGTCTCTTCTGAAGACTCTTTGGAAGTTTTTTCTAGAAGACTCTTCTGAACGACTCTTCTTGGAGACTCTTTCGAAAGGTTTTTCTGAGAGACTCTCCTGAAAGGCTCTTCTGGAAGACTCTTCTTGAAAACTCCTCTGTAAGACTTTTCTGGAAGACTCTTCTGGCAGACTCTTCTGGCAGACTCTTCTGGCAGACTCTTCTGGAAACCTCTTCTGGAAACCTCATCTGAAAGACTCTTCGGGAAGACTCTTCTGGAAGAATCATTTGGAAAAGACTCTTCTGGAAGACATTTTTGTAAGACTCTTCTGGAAGACTTTACTGGAAGACTCCTGCAGAACATTCTGTCTGGAAAACTCTTCTGGACGACTTTTCTGGAAGACTTATCTGAAGTCTCTTCTAGAAGACTCTTCTGGAAGACTTTTTGGAAGACTTTTTGGAAGACTTTATGGAAGTCTCTTTGGAAGAGGAAGATTCAATAATGATGTCACGCAGTAAGGGGAGGGGGTTTGGGAAAACGTGATAATCCATACAAAAAAATTTGAAGGTCCATACAAAAAACGTCACAAGGGTGGGGGGGGGGTTGGTTTATAAAAAGTCACTTTTTGCGTGACATCATTATTGAACGTTTTTCTGGAAGCTTTTTCTGGAAGATTCTTCTGAAAGAGTCTTCTGAGAAACTCTTCTGAAACACTTTTCCACTGAAGACTCCACTGGAAGACTCTTTTGGAAGACTCTTTGGGAAGAATCTTTTGGAAGACTCTTCTGGAAGACTCTTTGGCAAGTCTCTTCTTGAAGACTCTTTGGAAGTTTTTTTCTAGAAGACACTTCTGAACGACTCTTCTTGAAGACTCTTTTGAAAGATTTTTCTGAGAGACTCTTTTGAAAGGCTCTTCTGGAAGACTCTTCTTGAAAACTCCTTTGTAAGACTTTTCTGGCAGACTCTTCTGGCAGACTCTTCTGGAAACCTCTTCTGGAAGACTCTTCTGAAAGACTCTTCTGGAAGACTCTTCTGGAAGAATCTTTTGGAAGACTCTTCTGGAAGACTCTTTTGGAAACCTCTTCTGGAAGACTCTTCTGAAAGACTCTTCTGGAAGACTCTTCTGGAAGACTCATCTGGAAGACTCATCTGGAAGACGCTTCTGGAAGACTCACCTGGAAGACTCCACTGGAAGACTCTTTTGGACGACTCTTTTGGAAGACTCTTTTGGGAGAATCTTTTGGAAGACTCTTCTGGAAGACGATTTGGAAGTTTTTTCAAGAAGACTTTTCTGGAAGACTCTGCTTAAAGACTCTTTTGAAAGATTGTTCTGGAAGACTCTTCTGAAAGGCTCTTCTGGAAGACTCTTCTTGAAAACTCCTTTGTAAGACTTTTCTGGAAGACTCTTCTGGCAGACTCTTCTGGAAACCTCTTCTGGAAGACTCTTCTGGAAGAATCTTCTGGAAGACTCTTCTGAAAGACTTTTCTGGAAGACTCTTCTGGAAGACTCATCTGGAAGACTCTTCTGGAAGACTCTTTTGGAAGTCTCTTCTTGAAGACTCTTTGGAAGTTTTTTCTAGAAGACTCTTCTGAACGACTCTTCTTGAAGACTCTTTTGAAAGATTTTTCTGGAAGACTCTTCTGGAAGACTCTTCTGAAAGACTCTTCTGAAAGACTCTTCTTGAAAACTCCTTTGTAAGACTCTTCTGGAAGATTCTTCTGGCAGACTCTTCTAGCAGACTTTTCTGGCAGACTTTTCTGGAAGACTCTTCTGGAAGACTCATCTGGAAGACTCATATGGAAGACGCTTCTGGAAGACTCACCTGGAAGACTCCACTGGAAGACTCTTTTGGAAAACTCTTTGGGAAGAATCTTTTGGAAGACTCTTCTGGAAGACTCTTTTGCAAGTCTCTTCTTGAAGACTCTTTGAAAGTTTTTTCTAGAAGACACTTCTGAACGACTCTTCTTGAAGACTCTTTTGAAAGATTTTTCTGAGAGACTCTTTTGAAAGGCTCTTCTGGAAGACTCTTCTGAAAGACTCTTCTTGAAAACTCCTTTGTAAGACTCGTCTGGAAGATTCTTCTGGCAGACTCTTCTGGAAACCTCTTCTGGAAGACTCTTCTGAAAGACTCTTCTGGAAGACTCTTCTGGAAGAATCTTTTGGAAGACTCTTCTGGAAGACTCTTTTGGAAACCTCTTCTGGAAGACTCTTCTGAAAGACTCTTCTGGAAGACTCTTCTGGAAGACTCATCTGGAAGACTCATCTGGAAGACGCTTCTGGAAGACTCACCTGGAAGACTCCACTGGAAGACTCTTTTGGACGACTCTTTTGGAAGACTCTTTTGGGAGAATCTTTTGGAAGACTCTTCTGGAAGACGATTTGGAAGTTTTTTCAAGAAGACTTTTCTGGAAGACTCTGCTTAAAGACTCTTTTGAAAGATTGTTCTGGAAGACTCTTCTGAAAGGCTCTTCTGGAAGACTCTTCTTGAAAACTCCTTTGTAAGACTTTTCTGGAAGACTCTTCTGGAAGACTCATCTGGAAGACTCATCTGGAAGACGCTTCTGGAAGACTCACCTGGAAGACTCCACTGGAAGACTCTTCTGGAAAACTCTTTGGGAAGAATCTCTGGAAGACTCTTCTGGAAGACTCTTTGCAAGTCTCTTCTTGAAGACTCTTTGAAAGTTTTTTCTAGAAGACACTTCTGAACGACTCTTCTTGAAGACTCTTTTGAAAGATTTTTCTGAGAGACTCTTTTGAAAGGCTCTTCTGGAAGACTCTTCTGAAAGACTCTTCTTGAAAACTCCTTTGTAAGACTCGTCTGGAAGATTCTTCTGGCAGACTCTTCTAGCAGACTTTTCTGGCAGACTTTTCTGGAAGACTCTTCTGGAAGACTCATCTAGAAGACTCATCTGGAAGACGCTTCTGGAAGACTCACCTGGAAGACTCCACTGGAAGACTCTTTTGGAAGACTCTTTGGGAAGAATCTTTTGGAAGACTCTTCTGGAAGACTCTTTTGCAAGTCTCTTCTTGAAGACTCTTTGGAAGTTTTTTTCTAGAAGACACTTCTGAACGACTCTTCTTGAAGACTCTTTTGAAAGATTTTTCTGAGAGACTCTTTTGAAAGGCTCTTCTGGAAGACTCTTCTTGAAAACTCCTTTGTAAGACTTTTCTGGCAGACTCTTCTGGCAGACTCTTCTGGAAACCTCTTCTGGAAGACTCTTCTGAAAGACTCTTCTGGAAGACTCTTCTGGAAGAATCTTTTGGAAGACATTTCTGGAAGACTCTTTTGGAAACCTCTTCCGGAAGACTCTTCTGAAAGACTCTTCTGGAAGACTCTTCTGGAAGACTCATCTGGAAGACTCATCTGGAAGACGCTTCTGGAAGACTCACCTGGAAGACTCCACTGGAAGACTCTTTTGGACGACTCTTTTGGAAGACTCTTTTGGGAGAATCTTTTGGAAGACTCTTCTGGAAGACGATTTGGAAGTTTTTTCAAGAAGGCTTTTCTGGAAGACTCTTCTTAAAGACTCTTTTGAAAGATTGTTCTGGAAGACTCTTCTGAAAGGCTCTTCTGGAAGACTCTTCTTGAAAACTCCTTTGTAAGACTTTTCTGGAAGACTCTTCTGGCAGACTCTTCTGGCAGACTCTTCTGGAAACCTCTTCTGGAAGACTCTTCTGAAAGACTCTTCTGGAAGACTCTTCTGGAAGACTCTTTTGGAAACCTCTTCTGGAAAACTCTTCTGAAAGACTCTTCTGGAAGACTCTTCTGGAAGAATCTTCTGGAAGACTCTTCTGGAAGACTCTTTTGTAAGTCTCTTCTTGAAGACTCTTTGGAAGTTTTTTCTAGAAGACTCTTCTGAACGACTCTTCTTGGAGACTCTTTCGAAAGGTTTTTCTGAGAGACTCTCCTGAAAGGCTCTTCTGGAAGACTCTTCTTGAAAACTCCTCTGTAAGACTTTTCTGGAAGACTCTTCTGGCAGACTCTTCTGGCAGACTCTTCTGGCAGACTCTTCTGGAAACCTCTTCTGGAAACCTCATCTGAAAGACTCTTCGGGAAGACTCTTCTGGAAGAATCATTTGGAAAAGACTCTTCTGGAAGACATTTTTGTAAGACTCTTCTGGAAGACTTTACTGGAAGACTCCTGCAGAACATTCGTCTGGAAAACTCTTCTGGACGACTTTTCTGGAAGACTTATCTGGAAGTCTCTTCTAGAAGACTCTTCTGGAAGACTTTTTTGGAAGACTTTTTTGGAAGACTCTTATGGAAGTCTCTTTTGGAAGAGGAAGATTCAATAATGATGTCACGCAGTAAGGGGAGGGGGGTTTGGGAAAACGTGATAATCCATACAAAAAAATTTGAAGGTCCATACAAAAAACGTCACAAGGGTGGGGGGGGGTTGGTTTATAAAAAGTCACTTTTTGCGTGACATCATTATTGAACGTTTTTCTGGAAGCTTTTTCTGGAAGATTCTTCTGAAAGAGTCTTCTGAGAAACTCTTCTGAAACACTTTTCAGAGAGACTCTTTTTGAAGAGTTTTCTGAAGGACTAACCAGGAGAACTCTTTTGGAAGGCTTTTCTGGAAGTCTATTCGTGAAGACTCTTATGGAAGATTCTTCTGGAAGAATCGTCGAGAAAACACTTAACAGATACATTAATTGTTATTTTATATATTCTCCGTGCGAGGAGTAACGATTATGATGTTGAAGGAGATGTTCGCTCATCACCATGAGGCACCAAGAGTGAACAACAATGTTTTTGGCTAGAATTGAAAGATATGAAGAGAAAGTTTTTGATAGTTCCGCTAGTGTGCGGCAGGCTCGGAAACATAGCAGATGTTTTTTAGGAAAATTGAGCGAAAAGGGCATGTGTACAGTGGTACTCGAACCAACGACATTTTTGCCTAACATCCCCCCCCTACCCCGCAGTGGGTAACGATGTCCTGGAAACTAGCAACGAGAGTTGTTAGTTATTTTATATTATTTACTCCTAATCCAACTACCAATCGATGAAGACGTGTTATCAAGTTATTTCTGAATTTGTGTTTTATTCTTCGACTCCGAAGCTCTGGGTTATTCAATAATTCTTTTGGAAGACTCTTTTGAAGAACACTTCAAATACTTTTCTGGAAGACTTTTGTGGGAGAATTTTTTGAAAAACATTTCTGTTTTACTCTTCTGTAATAGAAAACGATTTGAAGATTCGTCTGGAGGGCTCTTATTTTAGAATTCTCTATAAGAATATTCTGGAAAACTCTTCTGTATGTTGTTTTTGGAAGTAAATTTTTAAAGAGTTTTCTGGGAGACTCCTCCTAGTAGAAAACTCCTCTGGAAGTGTATTTTGGAAGATTCGCCTTTTTGGAAAGGTTTTTTCGGAGAGTACTTCGAAGATTCTTCTGAAAAACGCTTCTGAAAGATACTTCAGGAAAACTCTCCAGGAAGACATTTCCGGAAGACTTTTTTGAAAGACTCTCCTGGAACACTTTTCTGGAAGATTTTTTTGGATAATGCATTTAGACTCTTTTAAAAAAATACTTAAAAGACTCTTCTGGAAGACTTTTTGGGACGAATTTTCTGAAAGACTTTTCAGTGTGACTGTTTTCGAAGACTTTTCTTGAATACTCTCCTAGAAATTTTTCTCTGGACGACTTTTTTGGAAGATTCATCTGAAAAACTGTTTTGGAAAACACTTTTATGATTTTTCCGAAAAATTATTCTGAAAAACACTCCAGGATGACTTTTCCGGAAGAATATTTTCAAAAATCTGGAGATTTTTCTGGAGGATTGTCCATTTAGACTCTCTAGAAAACTCTTCTGGAAGACTTTTCTGGAAAACACTTCTAAAAAGCACTTCAAAGACTTTTCTAGAAGACTGTTCTGGATGATTTTTTGGAAAACTTTTCTTGAAAACGGCTCTTTATTTTTCTTCTGTTGAATAGACTTTCTGTTGAAGAATTATCTGGAAGACTATTCTGAAAAATTCTTTTGGAAGACTCTTTGGGAAGCTTTCAGAATCTCCTCTAAAAAACATTTTTGGATGTCTATTCAGGAAGTTTCTTCTGGGAGACTCCTCTGGAAAATCAAAAATAAAATTTAAATCAATCCTAACACAATAGGAGGTCTAAAACTTAAAAAAAGAGAGAATTTTTCTTTTAGATCTTTAGAATCTTTTGAAATCATCTAAAAGAGATGATTTTTTTCTTCTTAATCAATGACGGGCATTCTTACAATAACAAAAATATTATTTTTAGATTTCGGAACTTTTTCGGAAGATTTTCGGAATTATGCTTTCCGGATTTTTAAATCAAAAAATTCTTATAATTTTTACTTCCACAAACTGGCATGAAGTTCACAAAGTGACATCTAGGCAAAGTGACAGCAAGCTGGCCTGTCGGAATGTGCAACGCCTTTTTGACGTTTTTGATGCATGAAATCAATGGTTGGTTTGTTGGTTTAGGTAGTTTGCTTTTCTTGTAGCGTGTTTCATGGTGAAATAGAATGGTGTTGTCTTCGATTCATTATAATTTCAGAATATTTTGAAATCGTTTTCTCAAAAGTTGCATTAGTCAGAATTAAAAAATAAATGGGGTGTGTGTGGGTATTATTATATTTTTCATCAAAAAATGTCGTTATCCACAAAATCCCAAAATACCCTAGAATTTATAAATAAACAAATGATTAAAAACCAAAAAAGTAATAATCGAAACACATAAAATTGACTATGAAATTGAAATGATTACGAGTTTCTATGAATAGAATTTGTTTTGAGGGTTAAACTTGTTCATTAAATCAAAATTATCCCGAAGAAGACATGATCTCTTGCGTACAGATATTAAGTGAATCGAGCTTTTTAATTACTTATTGGATAGTGTCAAGATTAGTTGGGATTACAATTTTGGTGGAGGGAAACAGGGAAGCTCACAATTGCAGCTTTTTCAATATTCAAATACTATTTATTTTCCACTATTAAAGGAAATATCCGACATGGGATATTGAGTGATATGTAGTTCAGCAACCGCTGAACTGTCAGCTGTCCCTTATGAACCTATATGATGACTTTTATGAACTTCAAAGACCCCGCACAATTAAAGTTTTCATCCAAATGAGCTCCTATTTTGCGCGATAAATTGTTGAAACCTTACTAATGTTCATTTCCATTCACCTAAATATGTACGTCACATAATGAAAAATAACATTTGTCTCAGCAACCGGATATTGTCATTCAGATCAGGTGCGTCTATGGCCCACTTGATTCAGTCGCTAAACATTGACGGTGACACATTCTTCTCTCTCGTTTGTTATTCTTTCGTCGTCGTCGTTCTCGTCATTCATTGTTGATGAAGGCACGTCTTCTCTTCCATTCTTAAACGATTCTTTTTTTATTTTTTTTGAGTGAAATTCGAGTGTGCTTACTAACTGATAACAGCTCTAATCCTTTGCCTTCAACGACGCATGTTCGCGAGCGGTGAGAACATCTCTTCTCTCTCTGCTCCATCGCGGCGAAGTTGGAGCGGATGATTGCCATCAGTGCGTTACACATCATCATTGGCAATAACCTGTAGAATCTGTTTTCAATTCCTCCATTTTGAACCGCTGGATAATGACTCGGGTCCTGAATGATTCGGGAATCTACGGGCGACTAGGTATTAAACGTTCAACCACCCGTCACCCGTGAATTGTGCATTTTTAATATGATCAATCTTAAATCCAGTCTCAAAACGTTCTTATAATTTCAACAATGAATAAAAACATCATCAATCATTGCTTTCTATCAAAACAAATAATAAAACCACCAAAATGAGAAAAAAAAAAAACACACACACACACCTCCTCAATCGTAGCAACCGAGCTCGAGCTGAACCTCTCGAATGAACTTTTCGATCAAACTCTCCCGAATTGCACCGCCAACTCCGATTCGCTCTGGTTCTCTCCGAACCAATCTCCACCAGGGGAGAACTTTAGCCAGGCAAGATGGAAAATTCCCGCGCAATTTTCCCGACCTGTCGGCAAACGGAAATGCTAGCATTACTCCCTGGTACAGCTGTGAACTGATGGGCGACAGTTTCACTCCTAGCAAGCCGATGCGCTGGGGTTTTTCCTTCTTTTTTTCCCTCCCCGTATTTTCCTATGGGAACTGGCCCCCACTTTGAGCAAGGCTCCACTCTTGGTCGGGTAAAGTTCTACCCGGACGCCATCATCCTCGAACGGCGAGGGAACGAACGAGGGGTGGGGTGGAAAATTTTCCCACATCCATCATATCTACCCGTCGATGGCAACCGTGGTTAATTGTTGCCGTTTTTTTATGATTTTGTTTTTCTCAACGGAACTGGAAAAAAAATCTGATTCCATCCCAGAGCATCCCAGTCGAGAGAATTTTCCCCTTAGAATCTTGATTCCACGCAAATCTCCCACGTTCTGGGAGGTATTAGTCCGCACTTTCTTATAAATGAACCTCATTTGCTACTTCGTCTTCGTCTTCTTCCGGGTTGATGATGTTTACTAAGCTTGGCACACAGTCAGCCCCCTAAAATGATCCATCTGCCGACGGAAGCTCTTCTGCTTCTGGCTAGGCTTTGGCCAAATCCGTCCCAAATTCTGCCATTTGTTATGTTTATCTCTTGAGCTGCCCCTCGGCCCGTGTCCATTCCCCCCTGGTCAAGAAATACGACGAATAGATCAACCGTTCTCAGCAGGCAGAGGATGACGGGAAGGTGATGGGTAAATAGATAGTGACGAAGAATGTTTCTTCTTTTTCTTTTCGTTGTTGTTGTTGTTCTTGGGGGAATACAAATCGGACGACCATGTTCCCTGTTCTCGCCGACAGTTGACATGGGTTGTGTGGGTTTTATGTTCGCAGCTTTGAGGGGGCCGGTCGGAGGTCGTAGGTCGGAACTCAACCTTGTTGCTTTGAATATCGTTCCTGTTTTTCGTGGGAAGTTCGAGATGGGACCGATGTAAATGTCTTATTCCTTTGTCGTCGACGACGTCATCTTCGCTGGTGTGAGTGTGCATTATTCACAGTATTAGGAGCATTTCTTCATGGTGTAACAGCTGTAATAAATAGCAAGTAGGGGAGCAAGCCCTCCGGTTGCGGAATTGTTGCAAAGTCATGCAGCGGAAATAAGATTGGTAGGGGGGGTCGAGGGTGAAGGTTGAACAAATAAACACTGACTGGAGCAGGGCCAGGGGGGTGAGCTGTACCAATTTCTCTTTCTTACCCATTTCTTGTTCTCGTTGGAGGAAGTGATAAGAGGTAAGTTTCCTTCTGGAAGGCTGAATACGTGTACTGAACTGGACCGGTAGAACATGGAAAACAGGAAACTGCTGCGAATTGATAGGATGTGGAATATTACGAGAAGGTGCACAATCATTCAGGAAGGAAGAACAAATTTGTGTGGGACGGAATGCTTTGTTTCCCCTGCTTGAGCAGAGCTGTTGAATTTAGTAAGATTTAACGAATTGTTTACATTTTTTTCGATACCAGACTTTAACAAAGGAGGCTGTGCGGTGGCGTGACTATTGTGTTTAGGGGCTGCTCATAAACCACGTAGACAATTAAGTGGGGGGGGGGGTTCGAAAAAGTCTACGTTTGTCTACGATGGGGGAGGGGGATATACCAAAAGTCTACGTAGACATTTTTTTCTCTATTCAAAACTGATATCCGTCATAGCAAACATATTCCAGGTAAATCAAAACATAAAATTAGTTTATTTTGACCGCAAACATAAACTTGCTTTCTTTCTAACATATTCTATGTTTAAAACCAACCTTAGTAGCACATTTGTTGCCATTCGGTTGAGATATCAGATATATGACTTGCTAAGTCATAATCAAGTCACTACAACTTATAAAGGTCGTAGTGTGCTACATGGGAAGTGACATCGATGTTTGAAATTATAATCATATTATGTTTATTTTTAACATATCAATGATTCGAATAAACGTACAAATATTGTATTTTACTGGTTGTGTTCTAAATTTAATTTATGTATTTTATGACTCTAGGTTATCTTAGTCCTGGATTGAGCTTAAATGCTAACATGTTCCAGTTTCAAGAATTTTGCTCAGAGATGCACTGCACACAGTTTCGAGCCCTGAACTTTGTAAAAATTGGAGCAATACAACAAATCAGTATAATATGGCAGCTAATTTAGTAATGGAGCATAACATCCCGTTCACACTACAACCTATATTACGTGATAAAGACTATCTTCATATTAGCATCTATACATCTAAAGACTGTCTACGTTAAATTTCGGACACCAAATTAATAGCAGCAAAACAAAATTTACAAATTATTCATAAATACCGATTGTTTATTTCACAATAATAGATTTATATCTACATAAGAAAAAGCTGATTAAGATGTTAATCCTTCTTTCTGTTAAATTCTCAAACTTCCTGTGGTACACATCAAGTTCCGTACGGTATCCTCGGAAACGTCCGCCGTGACGATTCTCCATCTTCTCTTGAAATCATCGGTGCCGTTTTCTTTCTTCTAAGTTGCGAAGAGTTTCCGCTTAACTAGTGCCGAGTACTTCTCTATTGGGTGAAGTCCTGGACAGTTTAGTGGATTGGCTGTTTTTGGAACGTATTTGACCTCTTGTACCTTATACCATTCCAGGACGGATTTCGCATATTTACAAAACGGAACTGGAGACTGGTTACTGATAAACAATAGCAACCGCTATTGCAGACATTCTTTCTCGTACACTTCCTTATTGATAGTGTCGGTAGAGACAAAACTTTTAGATTTTTAACAACAACTACATTTGGCCTGCCAAATCAAATACTTCTTCGAGAATTTGGACACCTTCTTTGTCCGGAAATACTTGGCAACGGCACTTCTTTGCAACACGGTACTTTTGGGAATTTTAGTTTCTTGGCAGGATCGCGTACCGATAAATTCGTATTTCGCTGCCGTTCGTAAAAAATGCGTGTCGACTTTATTCGGCGCCATTTTACTGAATGTAACAAAAATGTAAACATGTTGTACCACGAAATAAAGTGGAGAGTTTCAGCTGTCACATGTAGAAAACACTTGGGGGCGACCCCGGCGTATTGGTTAGCATCCATACCTCTCACGCTTAAGTCACGAGTTCGAATCTCACCCCCGGAGAAGTTACGAAAATGCCCAAAAGTGGTGTTTGACTGACTACGACGGGAGATGAACCAGCCCGAGGCTGAAAATCTCGATAATTAAGACGAAAAAAAATGTATGAAACGTTGTTGAGACCCGTGAAATAATTCAAAATCTACATAGAAATTCGTTTTTTAGATAGCTCGAATGCATGGTACCAACTCAATAGTAAGTTTATGATGTCAACCACCCAAGCAACACATCTCTGTCATAATTGGTTGCAGAAACTTGATTGTGACTTACTTGAGTCAAATTGCCAGGCCATTGACAAGCCTATATCAATAGCAGTGATTGACAGTAGACAGGATGTCCTGGGCCCAACTTGATTTGGGCCCGCTGTCAGCTGTCAAATAGAAGTCTAATAATTTGTTTTGGTTGTTTGTTTTGATGTAAAGCACTACAGAAAGCGATCTTTCTGCTTTGTATGACGTGTACAACGAAAACGAGCAACAACAGACAAAACGTAAACGAGCTATAACAAACACAACTTACAATGTTGAAAAGTGGTCCTTGTCATAGGCCTGCAAATTGCAGTTACTTTGACTTATTTGCAACAAATGTGCTACTAGGGCATTGAGTATTTTTATTTATACGTGAATGAGATGATATTTGATAGTAAACTTGCTCCCATTTGACTAAAGCGCTAAGCGGGTCTTAGCGCATGTGGGACAAAGTAGAAAATAAATTAACAAGTCTGGGAAGACGTCAACTTGCTTTGGAAAACTTTCAAAGAAGATAAACTGAAATTGATATCTAAAGTGAAAACAAAAATAGTCGCATGTGCTTTTATTGTGGACTGCATTTTGAGACAAAAGAGAACGCAGATCAACGCAAAAGCATCCATAAGGCAGATATTTTGTCGAAGAAAATAAGAATAGAATCATGTTTCGTCGAAATCATTGGACTTGACATCCAAGAACCAATCCACCAGAATTCTTCCGTTAGCTTCCGCATATGAACTTTAATTATTAGTTCAAGCAGCCATGGTGTGGGCATCTTTAGCATTTGCATTGATTGTTATTTTTTATTTATGCAGTTTGAGTTTTATTTCATAAACCTTTCTTCAAACCGCCACAGCACATATTGTAGAAAATTTTCCATAAATTAAAAAAAATGAATTTGATAAAGTCTACGTAGACTTTCAAAGAGGGGGGGGAGTCTGCGAAAGTCAACGATGGGGGAGGGGGGGGGGGGTTTGAAAGTGTCAAATTTCGGTCTACGTGGTTTCTGAACAGTCCCTTATCGCTGCACTTGAAAATTCAAAAATTGATGAAGCACCTGAGCGATAGATTATTTTTTCTTTTGCAATCGCTCTGAGCATGAGCATGAGCATGATTGACCGCCCGAGGTTGCTACTCCGTTACTGCCAGATCAGCTGTTATTACACAAAGAACCAAAGGATGATGCTTGGGACTAGCATACATCCTCTATGTGTAAAAACTGGTGATCTGAAACTAAGGCAATACCGGCGCCGGCCTCGTCCGAATGCAGGTCAAATAGGGAATGGGTAGGAATATGTTGACGTGATACTCGCTTTGTTGGAAGCCGAGAACACCTCTGCACTTCCACGAGAAATCACTGGGATGTTGGATAAAATGATTGGGTTGGCAGCCGGATCCGTTATGGTAAACGGTGTGCTGAATTCAACTGACGTCGGCAGCGAATAAGATGTTTAACTATGTTCCCGATTTATTCTCTGTACAGAGATGCACATTAATGCTATTCAAATTTTGGCACCGATTTAAACCAACAGTAAGGATGCTATTGGGGCCACTCACAAGTGTGGGTGGTTTATTTCCATGGAATAGAAGAATATGTTAAGAACATCGAATTTGAGGACCGATTTAAACCAACAGTAGGGATGCCGTTGGGGCCACTCACAAGTGTGGGTGGTTTATTTCAGCAGAATACAAAAGTATTTTAAAACACCGAGTTTGAGGACCGATTTAAACCAACAGTAAGGATGCTGTTGGGGCCACTCACAAGTGTGGGTGGTTTATTTCAATGGAATAGAAGAATACGTGAGGAACATCGAGTTTGAGGACCGATTTAAACCAACAGTAGGGATGCCGTTGGGGCCACTCATAAGTGTGGGTGGTTTATTTCAGCAGAATACAAAAGTATTTTAAAACACCGAGTTTGAGGACCGATTTAAACCAACAGTAAGGATGCTGTTGGGGCCACTCACAAGTGTGGGTGGTTTATTTCAATGGAATACAAGAATACGTTAAAAACATCGAGTTTGAGGACCGATTTAAACCAACAGTATGGATGCCGTTGGGGCCACTCACAAGTGTGGGTGGTTTATTGCAGCAGAATACAAAAGTATTTTAAAACACCGAGTTTGAGGACCGATTTAAACCTACAGTAGGGATGCCGTTGGGGCCACTAACAAGTGTGAATGGTTTGTTCAGCAGACTTCAAAAGTATTTTAAAACACCGAGTTTGAGGACCGATTTAAACCAACAGTATGGATGCTGTTGGGGCCACTCACAAGTGTGGGTGGTTTATTTCAATGGAATACAAGAATACGTTAAAAACATCGAGTTTGAGGACCGATTTAAACCAACAGTATGGATGCCGTTGAGGCCACTCACAAGTGTGGGTGGTTTATTTCAGCAGAATACAAAAGTATTTTAAAACACCGAGTTTGAGGACCGATTTAAACCAACAGTAGGGATGCCGTTGGGGCCACTCACAAGTGTGGGTGGTTTATTTCAATGGAATACAAGAATACGTTAAAAACATCGAGTTTGAGGACCGATTTAAACCAACAGTATGGATGCCGTTGGGGCCACTCACAAGTGTGGGTGGTTTATTTCAGCAGAATACAAAAGTATTTTAAAACACCGAGTTTGAGGACCGATTTAAACCTACAGTAGGGATGCCGTTGGGGCCACTAACAAGTGTGAATGGTTTGTTCAGCAGACTTCAAAAGTATTTTAAAACACCGAGTTTGAGGACCGATTTAAACCAACAGTATGGATGCTGTTGGGGCTACTCACAAGTGTGGGTGGTTTATTTCAGCATAATACAAAAGTATTTTAAAACACCGAGTTTGAGGACCAATTTAAACCAACAGTAAGGATGCTGTTGGGGCCACTCACAAGTGTGGGTGGTTTATTTCAATGGAATACAAGAATACGTTAAAAACATCGAGTTTGAGGACCGATTTAAACCAACAGTATGGATGCCGTTGGGGCCACTCACAAGTGTGGGTGGTTTATTTCAGCAGAATACAAAAGTATTTTAAAACACCGAGTTTGAGGACCGATTTAAACCAACAGTAGGGATGCCGTTGGGGCCACTAACAAGTGTGAATGGTTTGTTCAGCAGACTTCAAAAGTATTTTAAAACAACGAGTTTGAGGACCGATTTAAACCAACAGTATGGATGCTGTTGGGGCTACTCATAAGTGTGGGTGGTTTATTTCAGCAGAATACAAAAATATTTTAAAACACCGTGTTTGAGGACCGATTTAAACCAACAGTAAGGATGCTGTTGGGGCCACTCACAAGTGTGAGTGGTTTATTTCAATGGAAAACAAGAAAACGTAAAGAACATCAAGTTTGACGACCGATGTAAACCAACAGAAAGGATGCTGTTGGGGCCACACACAAGTGTGGGTGGTTTATTTCAATGGAATAGAAGAATACGTTAAGATAATCGAGTTTGAGGACCGATTTGAACCAACAGTAGGGATGCCGTTGGGGCCACTCACATGTGTGGGTGGTTTATTTCAGCAGAATACAAAAGTATTTTAAAACACCGAGTTTGAGGACCAATTTAAACCAGCCGTAGGGATGCCGTTGGGGCCACTCACAAGTGTGAATGGTTTATTCAGCAGAATACAAAAGTATTTTAAAACACCGAGTTTGAGGACCGATTTAAACCAACAGTAGGGAACAGCATTCCGTTGGGGCCACTCATAAGTGTGGGTGGTTTATTTCAGCAGAATACAAAAGTATTTTAAAACACCGAGTTTGAGGACCGATTTAAACCAACAGTAAGGATGCTGTTGGGGCCACTCTACAAGTGTGGGTGGTTTATTTCAATGGAATAGAAGAATACGTTAAGAACATCGAGTTTGAGGACCGATTTAAACCAACAGTATGGATGCCGTTGGGGCCACTCACAAGTGTGGGTGGTTTATTTCAGCAGAATATAAAAGTATTTTAAAACACCGAGTTTGAGGACCGATTTAAACCTACAGTAAGGATGCTGTTGGGGCCACTCACAAGTGTGGGTGGTTTATTTCAATGGAATAGAAGAATACGTTAAGAACATCGAGTTTGAGGACCGATTTAAACCAACAGTAGGGATGCCGTTGGGGCCACTCACAAGTGTGGGTGGTTTATTTCAGCAGAATACGAAAGTATGTTAAAACACCGAGTTTGAGGAGCGATTTTAACCAACAGTAGGGATGCTGTTGGGGCCACTAACAAGTGTGAATGGTTTGTTCAGCAGACTTCAAAAGTATTTTAAAACACCGAGTTTGAGGACCGATTTAAACCTACAGTAAGGATGCTGTTGGGGCCACTCACAAGTGTGGGTGGTTTATTTCAATGGGATACAAGAATACGTTAAGAACATCGAGTTTGAGGACCGATTTAAACCAACAGTAGGGATGCCGTTGGGGCCACTCACATGTGTGGGTGGTTTATTTCAGCAGAATACAAAAGTATTTTAAAACACCGAGTTTGAGGACCAATTTAAACCAGCCGTAGGAATGCTGTTGGGGCCACTCACAAGTGTGGGTGGTTTATTTCAGCAGAATACAAAAATATTTTAAAACACCGAGTTTGAGGACCGATTTAAACCAACAGTAAGGATGCTGTTGGAGCCACTCACAAGTGTGAGTGGTTTATTTCAATGGAAAACAAGAAAACGTAAAGAACATCAAGTTTGACGACCGATTTAAACCAACAGAAAGGATGCTGTTGGGACCACACTCAAGTGTGGGTGGTTTATTTCAATGGAATAGAAGATAACGTTAAGAACATCGAGTTTGAGGACCGATTTAAACCAACAGTAGGGATGCCGTTGGGGCCACTAACAAGTGTGAATGGTTTGTTCAGCAGACTTCAAAAGTATTTTAAAACACCGAGTTTGAGGACCGATTTAAACCAACAGTATGGATGCTGTTGGGGCTACTCACAAGTGTGGGTGGTTTATTTCAGCATAATACAAAAGTATTTTAAAACACCGAGTTTGAGAACTGATTTTAACCATTAGCAGGGATGCTATTGGGGCCACTCACAAGTGTGGGTGGTTTATTTCAACAGAATACAATGATAAGTTGAAACACCGAGTTTGAGGACTAATATAAACCAACAGTAGGGATGCTGTTGGGGCCACTCACAAGTGTGGGTGGTTTATTTCAATGGAATACAGGGATACGTTAAAAACGTCGAGTTTAACGACTGATTTAAACCAACAGTATGGATGCTGTTGTGGCCACACACATGTGTGGGGGTTTATTTCAGCATAATACAAAAGTATTTTAAAACACCGAATTTGAGGACCGATTTAAACCAACAGTATGGATGCTGTTGGGGCCACTCACATGTGTGGGTGGTTTATTTCAACAGAATACAAAAGTATTTTAAAACACAGAGTTTGAGGACCAATTTAAACCAACAGTAGGGATGCTGTTGGGGCCACTCACAAGTGTGGGTGGTTTATTTCAATGGGATACAAAAATACGTTAAGAACATCGAGTTTGAGGATCGATTTAAACCAACAGTAAGGATGCTGTTGGAGCCACTCACAAGTGTGGGTGGTCTATTTCAGAATAATACAAAAGTATTTTAAAACACCGAGTTTGAGGACCGATTTAAACCATCAGCAGGGATGCTATTGGGGCCACTCACAAGTGTGGATGGTTTACTTCAGCAGAATACAATAATAAGCCGAAACACCGAGTTTGAGGACCGATCAAAACCAACAGCAGGGACGCTGCTGGGGCCACTCACACGCGTGGGTGGACCACTTCAATGGAATACAGGAATACGTCAAGGACATCGAAATTGAGGACCAACCCAAACCAACAGTAGGGATGCTGTTGGGGCCACACACAAGTGTAGGTGGTTTATTTCAGCATAATAAAAAAGTATTTCAAAACACCGAGTTTGAGGACCGATTAAAACCAACAGTAGGGACGCTGTTGGGGCCACTCACAAGTGTGGGTGGACCACTTCAATGGAATACAAGAATACGTTAAGAACATCGAATCCGACCACCGATCCAATCCAACAGCAGGGACGCTGTTGGGGCCACACTAAAAGTGTAGGCGGTTTATTTCAGCATCATTAAAAAGTATGTTAAAACACCGAGTTTAACGACCGATAAAAACCAACAGTAAGGATGCTGTTGGGGCCATACACAAGTGTGGATGGTTTATTTCAGCAGAACACAAAGGTATTTCCAAACACCGAATTTGAGGACCGATCCAAACAAACCGTAGGGATGCTGTTGAGGCCACTCACAAGTGTGGGTGGTCTACTTCAATGGAACACAAGAACACGTTAAGAACATCGAGTTTTTAGGACCGATTTAAACCAACAGTAAGGATGCTGTTGGGGTCACACACACGTGTGGGTGGTTTATTTCAATGGGATACAAGAATACGTTAAGAACATCGAGTTTGACGACCGATTAAAACAGTAGGGATGTTGTTGGGGCCACACACAAGTGTGAATGGTTTATTCAGCAGACTTCAAAAGTATTTTAAAACACCGAGTTTGAGGACCGATTTAAACCAACAGTAAGGATGTTGTTAGGGCAAGTGTGGTGGTTTATTTCAATGGAAAACAAGAAAACGTAAAGAACATCAAGTTTGACGACCGATTTAAACCAACAGTAAGGATGCTGTTGGGGCCACACACAAGTGTGGATGGCTTATTTCAGCAGAATACAAAAGTATTTTAAAACACCGAGTTTGAGGACCGATTTAAACCAACAGTAGGGATGTTGTTGAGGCTACTCACAAGTGTGAGTGGTTTATTTCAATGGGATACAAGAATACGTAAAGAACATCGAGTTTGAGGACCGATTTAAACCAACAGTAAGGATGCTGTTGGGGCCACTCACAAGTGTGAATGGTTTATTCAGCAGAATACAAAAGAATGTTAAAACATCGAGTTTGAGGACCGATCTAAACAATCAGCAAGGATGCTGTCGGGGCCACTCACAAGTGTGGGTGGTTTATTTCAGTGGAATACAAAATATGTTAAAACATCGAGTGTTTCGGTCTCCGGTCTTCAACGATTAAAACCAACAGTAAGGAAGCTGTTGGGGCCACTCTTCAACAGAATACAAAAATACGCAGAAACACTGAGATTGAGGACCGACCTAAACCAACAGTAGGGATGCCGTTGGGGCAACTCACAAGTGTGGGTGTTTTATTTCAATAGACCACAGAGAAACGTCAAAACTCTGAATTTGAGGACCGATCCCTCACCCAGCCCTAACCCTGTCCGACACAATGCAGACCCGCATCCCCTCCGGTATTGAACGTATGCATGCAATTTACGTAACATAACATAACACATGCAGCAACAAAACACATCTGACATCCAGTGGTCTTTTACTGAGAAACAAAATCATCACTCAACATGTTTCAACATCCAAAAAGACATAAAAAAGCCGAAAAAACAAACGTCGATCCAATCAAAAATGACAAAACCTCAATAAACAGAAACTTGACTACTTTTGCGAATCAACAGACCACTCCTCAAGATATGTTTTGAAAATTCCTCCCTATGCCGCTCCAGCCACATCCAAAAAGTAGCAACTTGAGCAATGTAAGAGTCCGGCCTGACGACCTCCGAAACAAATGAAACATCCAATCACAACATCTCCCAACAAAAACATCCAGACACAATCCTATACTACTTAGAGGCGGAATGGATTTTATTCATGGAATAGTAGATGAAGTTCAGAAGGAGAGACGAGGAGAACTCCTCGACCTCTCATACGTGACACATGCAATGAAATGCTACTAGAGAGAGGGCTATCCCTGTTGAACAACGAACTCGTATTATCTAGTGTACAAGCATCCGGCATTTCCCGAAAAATAATATTAATAGAAAAAAAAAGCTTGATGTGATCAGAAAACTATTGAACATCTGCAATAAAATGTGAAACAATAGGGAACATATTAAAAAGGCAAAGCATCAGAGTTAACAGGACAAGTGGACCATAAAAAATATAAAAATACAAATAAATATATATGATAATAAAAGATCTTATTCTAAAAATATAGATCAAACAAACCCCAACAAACACATGCACTGACTACAAGGGCAAACAATGAAAGTGATAAAAATGACAGCAGTCACCAGCAAACGTGAACTCAGCAAACAACCAGAAATAACGCACACGCCTCACAACGCGGGCTAGGGGAGTCAAAACCCACAGAACTGCAGAAATGCGCAGCTGAAAATGAAAATTATTACCAAGCAGAGGAAACGTTTACTAATATATTTATCAATTATGCCTAGATGAACCTGAAAGCACTGAAATCCGTCTCAGACAGCGAACGGTGCACAGGTTTGCGTGGACAAAACGTCAAAATGCTCCACAGAGAACATGACAAATTAACAAGAGAAGGGGAATTAAATAGGGAATGACTGAGAGTAGTTGTCAAACCAAAGGTAAACCCTCTTCGGGAAGAAATCCTCTCACATGCCTCTCTCCCTTCCGACGCAAATCCCTCCCTCCGACGCAATAAGCCGAAAACTGGACTTTGTGTATACAGAAGTTCAGAAATGACATTTAAATGTTCATGTTGAAATACTCAAAAACAAATTGAGCCCCGAATCGAGCTCCGTGCTCCCAAGATAAATGGTCTTGGACTGCAAAGACAATTCCAAAGCGTGCCGAAACCATTCATCAAATGAGAATTGAAAACATACAATATGATCCAAAAGTACACGATCTTCATTCGCACCCCGTCACACCAATATTGTCAAATTGACAACAAGCGTCTCCACGCTTCAGCCGGCAATCCTCCGGGATCGCACGACCTGCAGACGCGTGAGACAGGAACATGCGAGGGCCACAAGTCGCTCCTTACTTCCAGGATGTCAACACATCACTCATTGCCCACCAAACATACAAATCTCATACACAAAAAATATTCAAAAAAAAAAAAAAACTGGAATGGGACACAAAAGGAGAACATGGAAAGAGCTCACCCGGGTTTCCAGAACATTCCACTGCTGTGGCTGCAACATCGAGCAACCAGAGCAGGTCCGCGCACCCTCCAGACAACACTCCGTTCCTAAGGAGATGGCCGACCATGAACGCTCCACGACCATCAACCTAACATCTCCGAGTGACTCGGGTGAACTCGAGCTCCTCCAGTCGCCGCAAGGCTGCACGTTCGGGGCTCCGTCTGCACCGGGGACACTTTGTTCCCACACCAGTCGAAAGCCTCGTGTTGGACCGCAATAAACTCTTCAGCGACCTATCACTATCAAGATGAAGAGCTCAACACTACACAACAACTTTCACTATCTAATCCTCTCGAAAATTTTCCTTCGAAATTCTTACTCGCGGTAGAACAGAAAAACCATGACAGCTGATGGAAAACAAACCGTCCGCGCGCAATGCTTACTGCGATCTATTTTTTTCTTTTGCAATCGCTCTAGTGATAAAGTGTTCTGAAAGAGTATTGCATGCTTGCAAATCTTGAGAGTTTTTAAGGCAATCAAGAATATCAATTATTCTTTCTTCTTCTTAGCACTTTAAGCTTATTGCTTTCGCAATTAGCTTAGGCTTTGTGCACAAATTACGTAACGCATTAAGGGGGGGGGAGGGGGGTTGAGCAACCGTTACTTATTGTGAAATATGGGGGAGGCGGGGTTTTAAAATCGTTACGTTACAAAATGACCAATTTGAAAAAAAAATCAAAAGTGAATAACTAATTTGCATCAATAAAAGCTACTGTGTGACAAGCAAAGTAGCAAGTAGCAATTAGAAAAGGGTTAATTTATACTAGTCAAGAACTTTGGTCAAAAATTCTGGGAAACCTCCACTTTAAATACGTCAAATGAAAGCTTTCATTCCATATTTTGAAGGAAAAATACCGAAACTGAGCCAAAACATTGTATTTGTATTATTATTCACGTTTGCCATAACTGGAACACTGCACCAATTATCGCCATAGTTTTAAATTTTGGTTCCTTTGATGGCCAATCGCATGTGTTTCTTATGGGAGTGGCCATAATAGAAACACATTTATGGCTAAGTTGTGCAAGAAATCTGAAATATTAAGAAACTTGGATTATGTCTATCTTTTGTTTTCCGACCAAATTCAAAAGCTTCGATAAATGAAGACGTACTATTTAAATGTGATTTACTAAACGAAAGGTATCTTATGACGATTTGTATCACCAATTGGTGCAATTTTCCATAAATCGTACATCTACACGTTGAGAAATATATTGCTCTGTATATATTTCTTAATCGAATTTTATTTCTTCCAACAATACCGATTTTATTTTTCAACCAATACCGATTTTTTTTTGTTCTAAAAGCGCTGCAAAGGAAATTTCACGCAGCGAAAAGTTTCTTAATATCTATGATATTCTGTATTAAAAATAACAATAAAAATGATCATTCCCTGGCTATTAATTTTAATTGTTGAATACAACAATAAATCTTTATTGATTGAAACATTTTTTTTATTGTTTTCAAAATCTGTCAAAAAAGCCAAGAAAAATATATATTGTTCAATTAACATTCTTTTGATATAAACAAATACAGAATATTTTTAAAACAAAAAAAAAGCAGTTGCAGCCAACAAAAGTTTTACTAACTTATAAAATTATTGATAAAATTAATAAAAAAAAATATTTTGTTCTAAATAATTTAATTATCAATATAGCCAGATTTCAATGATTTTATTTTTGCTTAATTTTCATTCAATAAAAATGAATCAACACACATTCCAGCTGAGGATAAGTTGTGGGTTTGTTCAGATATTGTGTTGACGATAGCGGTTGCAAAATCTTTGATGTGAAGCAGCATTAACTTGTCGTTTGCTCCAAAAATTTATTTCGTATATGTATTTCGTCGCTCAGGTGAATTCATCTTATTAATTCGGCCCAAAACTGTATGATGACAACGCTTCGGCTTTGTTTTTGTACCTAAAATGTCCTTAACAGGGACTAAGACGTTTCTTTGTTTAAAATAAGTACAGATGGTTAGACTGCTGTTACAATAGAACTCTCTACATTTATTCGACCGCCTTTTATACAAGAACAATCTATCGATCATTTATTCGTATTGGTTTGTATGTTATTCGAAAATGGATTTGTCCAATTTTACCGAACCGGGAATATATACAACAGTACCGATAGTTCAGCATGGTAAATATCGGGTGAAAGCGAGATATACTCATGTTGGAGCGTCAACTTTGACGCCAGCTATAGTCCAAACCACTTGATGGAAACAGTTGAAATGTTGTCCACATTTATCTCTGTATTGTTTTAAGTCATGAAGAAATTTTTAATATCCTACCTAAATTTTTCATAGAAATACGGATTTTTGAATTTGGTATGTCAAAAATTACTTTTTTAGCATATGTTTTGATAACTTCAAATTTATAAACTTCATCAACATAAAATTGTGGTCACATAAGATGTATACATTAGTTATAGTGTTGTCAAAATTTCAGCAAAATATATTGATAATTGACAAAGTTACAGAAGGTTGAACAACGCGTATTTTGGAAGCAAAATTTTACTCGGTTTTTTTTGCTACTAAGTGTATTAACATCGGCGAGTCCATTTTGATTTTCTAACAAAGCGTATACATTGAGGCTACGTAATAGAGCAATCGTTAATTATTGAAAACATTCACATACACTGACAACTGTTAGACTGTATTTGTTACGGAGTTGTTTTTTTTTAAATCTGCAATCATTTTTTTTAAATTGATTGAAATTATTTTTGAACACCAAAAACACAAGCTGTTGAAACTGCATTTTTGTCTTTTTAGAATTTGGTTTTGAAAACAACATCAAGGATTGTTGAAGCTACAAAAAATAGTGTTGAATTCAATATTTAAAATATTTGAAGTTACAAAACATTTCAATAATTTTTTTTTTTTATCCAAAAAGGTTAATTTTCTCTACGTGTTCTATTTAAAACAATAAGCATTTATTGTTGAATCAAAATATAAGATTTTTGAAAAAAATGCACCTTTGCATTGATTGGATTAAAGCGGATGGATTGAAAAATATATTGTTATTTACTTAAGAGCCATTGAAATAATAAGAAATTAAGTTAAATTTTTTGTAGCTTGTTGATTCTACAAAATTATTGTGTTGAATTTATAATGATTTCTGTTAGAAATATAAATTGACTAACAGTATTGGATTCGATAATGAATTTTGTTGTTTCAAATATATGATTGCATTAAACTTAATCAATGTGTGGTTTGATTTAATACACAAGAATTGTTGATTCCAATCATAGCGTCCAATCACCCAATATTCATATGCTTGTAGCCTACATAAAATGCACTTGTTACTGCGCCGGTTTTTCTATGTTTCTGCCGTCTTAAATTAGTCGTATACAGTGCGCTCTTATTCATGCATTGCACGGATCAAAAGGAAAACTCTGATTAGTGTATAAAAAAATATAATTAATGATAATTAGATTATAATAATTGCAATAGGTACATATTGCATAAATTACTGTTGCAATATTTTAACTAGATTTAAGTGATATGAATAAAACTTTTATTTTTTTTTTGTGATACTTTAAATAATTTAAAGACATTTGAGTAAACTTGTTGAACTTACATTTGGGACAGTTTTAAGAACATTCAGTAACCTGAATAAATGCAGTAAAATAAGTGCAATGATTTTCGCAATTATTATAATAGCTTTAAGTTACTTAAATGAAATTAATTGTCCGATGTTTGCAATCTTTACTAAGTTCAAGTTACCCTGAAGAGAACTAAACATAAAAACAACAACAATAACAGTTTCTGTGATGATTTTATCACAATTGAGAAATCGAGGGGGGGGACCGTGCGCGTTACGTAATTGAAGGGGGGAGTCTGATCAGGCGTTACTTATTGTTACATACATAGGGGAGGGAGGGGGCCCAAAATCCCGTTTTTTTGCGTTAGGTAATTTGTGCACAAAGCCTTATTGCTTCCTCTCAACCTAGTGTTCTAAATGCACTGCCACAGTTAATAATTGAGAGCTTTTGATGCCAATTACTTTTTTTGCATTAGTATGATTGTGTGCAAATACAATCACACCCTATGCCCAGGGAGTCGAGATATTTTCAACAACGAAAAATTCCTAGACCAGACCGGGAATCGAACCCAGTCACCTCCACCATGGTGTTGCTTTGTAGCCGCGCCTTTACCGACTGAGCTAAGGGAGGCCCACTGATCGTCGCATGTTGCTCCGATTTACGATTATTCACCACCTCAGTCTTATGGTGGGCTAGCTCCAATTGCCTTGAACTCATCCATCTCTCAACAATGCCAATGGAGTGCGAGGCCGTTAACTCGCCCTCATTGGTGGATTCACCACATATCTCCAGGGTGATATCGTTCACGAACCCGACTATTTTCACCCCACTCGTGAACTCAAGCCACAATACCTCGTCGTACATCGTGTTCCATAGCACCGGACCCAGGATCGAACCTTGTGGGACGCCTGCGGTGTTCTGGACACGTTTCTGGCCTGCCTCTGTATTGTGTACCAGTACGCGATTCTGGAAGTAGCTTCCGAGAATCTTGTACAGGTACCCAGGAACCTGTAGGCGCTGGAGCGAGTCGGCGATAGCCACCCAACTGGCGCTATTGAATGCGTTTCTCACGTCATGGGTGACCACTGCAAAATATCGTACTCCTCGCCTCTTGTGCTGGATTGCCACATCAGCCGTCTTGGTGACGGACAGGATGGCAGCCACCGTTGAGCCACCTTTGCGAAAGCCAAACTGATTATTAGACAGACCGCCTGTACCCTCCGTGTATGTTGTCAGTCTGTTGACGACTACGAGCACCTTACCCGCTGTATCCAACAGACATATAGGTCTATATGCCGATGGATCTCCTGGTGGCTTCCCTGTCTTTGGTAGCAACACTAAGAGACGTCCTCGTTCAGACACCTTTGCATCACCACCCTGAACATTTCGGGAACCAGCAAGATAGCCGTCTTGATGGCCAGGTTCGGAATACCATCCAGTCCCGGTGCTTTGTTCACCTTTAGCGACTTTGCTATTGCAATGAGTTCATCATTTGACACCGTCGCCTCGTTGCCTTTATCTTCCTCTTTAGTGCGGCCGTCGCGGCGACTAGCACTCCTCTAGTTACGCTCGATTCTCTCGGCGTCTGACTGCGCTCTTTGCACTCTCCGTTTTCCGTGGAGGCATGTTCTTCGGAGGTCGGCGATCGACTCCGTCCACCAATACACCGGAGATCTTCCATTCCTCGGTTTGACTTCTCTCGACATGGTCCAGGCGAATCTGGCCCCTGGGGTTGGTAAGGTGGCTCCCCCAATCGAGCGCCCAAGCGTTGAAGTCCCTCGCTATTACCAACCAGTTTACGTCAGTTATCTCAGTTGTCATCCGATCGAGCATATTGGAAAACTGTTCGATCGACCATCTTAGCGGTACGTAGCAGCTGCAAAAGAACGCTTCATTCACTTATACAACCGCGAAGCCTTCGTTTGTGGTAGACAGAACCTTTTGAATCGGGGATAAATTTCCTGGTTGACAGTTCCGGACGCAATGGCAAACTTTGTTCTTCAAGCCACAGATACAGTTGACAATTTAATGTGGCTGAAAATATCTGCCACCTTTCCTCGTCCGGTTGCCGTATAAAATTCCTGTCCAAGAATCTGTTTAAAGTCTGCCTTGACGTAAGTTTCATCGCTCTGTATCTCGCAATCAAACTTCGTCAGCATCGTCATGTACAACTTTTTCGATCGTGCTTTGGCCGACGTGTTTTGTTTATTGTCGCGATTTGGAGTTCAGCTCGTTTTTCAGCTCTATCCACGGTTGAAGGCACAACTCGCAGCTTCTTTGTGATATCTTGGACGGAGAGGTTGGGGTTCCGCTTGAAACAGCAGGCAACTGTTTTTGTCGTCGCTATGGCCTCCGGCTTTTATGTTACCCCCGATCCAGCTTTCCTGGCTGCTGAACGTTTGTCGAACACTTTTGATACATTGGTAACAGTTGATTTATCCACATTCAACAATTTCGCCAACTTGGCGTGAGAGTAGTTTGGGTTTTCGCCATGCACGTGCAAAATTTTGACGTAAACATCGGTTTGATCCTTTGGATCAAAGAATCCCAGTCTACAGACATGATTACACAATTCTTGTCGTAAATCGTCGAAGGATTTCATATGATCCTCACCGAAACTATCTTTGCGTAGAGAGGTTTGGAATAAAATATCCAACAAAGTGTATAAGTCCCAGAAAGCTGCGGACTTCCTGTGCTGTTATCTTCTGTTCTGATGGACTAATGCCGTGTGCGCTTACTTAAAATCCTTCTAAACTCTTGGATTTCAAACTCCACAACTTCAAATACACACTAATTTTTGTTCAGCACAGCATTATTCCTTTCAAGAACGTCTTGAAGTCGCTTGTCATGCTCTTTTTTTGGTTCTGGCGGATACGATGATATCGTCATAATAGACAATAATCCCTTCAATTTCAGCTAAAAATTTTCGTCATTATCCGTTGGAAAATTTCGGGGGCGCAGTAAATCCCGAACATTAACCGATTGAACCGCAACAGACCCGTTCCGGACATAAATGTTGTGACGCCTTTGGAATCGGAATGAAACTCTACATGATGGTATGCAGACGTTATGTCCTGTCGTGGATAAATCTTGGAACCTCGGAGCTTATTCAGGAACGTATCGATGACGGTCAATGGATAATGCTCCCACTGGATGGCTTTGTTCGGGTGTTGCATGATAATGCAAATCATTACACCGTCCTTGCCCTTAGGAACCACCACCAAAGGTGAGATCCATTTGGAAACCAGGAAATTTCGGAAACGACTTAACTGGACGGAAGGCATTCATTTCTACACCATGGTTGACGTGAAGAACATCCAACCTAACTTTCAATACCTTTAAATCTTTTGACGTTCGTTTGCTTAAGAGAAACTTTCCTGCTTCACTGATCACGAAAAACTCCGCATAACTGGCTTAATGAGGTTCACCGATATCCAAACTTCGAAAAGTGCCGACACGTTCAGAGGATCACGATTTGCATAAGCGTAGCACTTTCGGTTAGTTCGGTAGTTCTTCTTGAAAATGTTCGCTTCCTTTGTGATCACTTCGTGCCATACAGTATCCGTAACAGCGTTAATAGATGATCCAGAATCAATCACAAATTCCATCGGTATATTATCGATCTGGCATAATATCTATTTTTTTTTCTATTCATTTATTTACTAGGCTCAGGCGCCAAAGAGCATTACGGAGCTGAAATCATATTGTGTGTATAATAAACATATTGTTTTGTTTTTGGTTTAAAACTAGGTTAGCTTGGGGAACCGAAGTACTTGCGGTTTATTCAAGGTTAGGTTCAATTTATAATAGGATGGGAAAAAAGATAATAGGGTCTTATTTTTCTAGATAGCCCGCCGTTACAAAACTGCAGTTGATGGTGAGCATAGCGGAGATAATCTGAAACGGAACGGAAAGAAAGGAAAATTTGGAAGATAACAACGAGAAGAGGACTAAAAGACAGGGAATTAGCGGCAAAGAAGGAACTACAAGTAGATCCTGACATCAATTCTCTTTAAAAACCAATAGATTTGATTTATGTAATCTAAATCAAGGCCCGCCAGCACTTCTCTAACAAGCTTGGGCGGTTTTCCTTGAAGTCGGAGAGCTTCTATAAGCTGAGATCTGGCCTCCAGATGCTCGTTGCATTTCCACACAACATGATCGATATCCTGGTAGTCCCTGCCGCAAACACAAAGATTGCTGTCCGATAGTCCAATACGGAATGTATGTGCATTCAGTAAGTAGTGATTGGACATCAGTCGGCTCACAACACAGATGAAATCGCGCCGCACGTCCATCCCTATAAACCATGCTTTCTTAGATACTTGAGGAAGAATTGAATGCAACCACCTACCCAGTTCCCCCTCCATTTACTTTGCCAGCTCATCAAGATCTCTTGACGAGCCAATGAGAAACATTCATTAAAAGCGATTTGACGCTCGTAGACATCGCCTTCCATAGCGCCCACCTTTGCCAGTGAGTCCGCCTTCTCATTGCCCGGAATCGAGCAATGTGAAGGAACCCAAGCCATGGTGATAGTGTAAGAGCGTTTAGACAAAGCACTCAGACTTCTACGTATTCCATAGGGGAAATACGTTGAGTGCTTGACCAACTTCAGCTTGAAAACAAAAGCTACCGTATTCTAAAACCGACAGAATAGTTGTTCGGTACAGCTTGATCAAATCTTCTGGATGAGCTCCCCACCATGAACCGGTTATTGTTCGCATGAAGTTGATTCGCTGTTGGCATTTCTGTGTCAGATGCACCATGTGTTCCCCAGGTGAATATTGAATCATTGTTCAGGGCAATTGTTTCCAGCTATTAGAAGAACATGTTATTAATGAAAACGTTTTATTTTTTATTTGTTAAATCCAATTTGTCTTTTGAAAGAGTATTACATGGCAGAATAGAAGAAAATAATATAACAAAAAATCACTCCACAATGTCATCCGTAGTTGGACAATGAGGAACGTCTAGATTCCAGATTCTAATCCATTCACTGAATTTGCTTCATTAAAACTCGCACCTCGCTGGTTATCTGTCGGCTTACGCTTTGGGTTTTCGTTTCGGTCTTGAAAAGAGCTTGATCTCCCGCTGGTCAAATCCGATTCAGCTCGGAAAGGCTTCTGGTTTTCCCCTTTGTTTCATGAGCGCTTCACGTATACGTAATAAATACGATTGCCTAAGTGATCGGAAAATGTCCAGATCGCCCCGTTCGTTTTGTTTACCGACGAAAAACTTCTCCAAGCGTTTGACGGCGTTGTCTAAATCAGGAACTTCAGGCGGCATTACCAGCTGTGGTACTATCTCTTCGGCTACTGAGCATACGTTATAAAAATTCGCTGCAGTCCTTGTCCTCCCATCGCCAACATGGTCACCAGCTTTTCATTTTGGGACTTTCGTAACTGAAGAATCAGTTCGAATGCCCGAATGTGAGAATGCTGCCACTCCTCCCATTCACGGCGTAAATCTTGCGCATCCACTTGGTCGTTGAATGCACCCAACGGCATACCGAATTTTCCATCTTCGTTCATCTGAAAATCAGATAAAACGTAACTAGCCAAAACTTCTCAATACTTTTTTAACCTCACTGCCGATGAAATTTTCATTTTATTTTCAAACACAGGCTACGGATGTTATCAGACTAAAAGGGTGTCCACAGATAAATTGCATCACTGCATCCACAGATAAATTGCATCGCTGCTCCATGTATTTTTTCCTATCTTTTATCTCACTCTCGCAAACTTACCTCGCAATTTCAAATTGATAAATCTCGATTGTTAGTGAATGAACATCGAATCGAACTCCATCAAATTGCTCACAGCAAGTAAGTATAAAAACTGATGTGATTAAATACTCAATATCTAGTTCAGAATCTAAGTTGTATCAATTCTAAATTTTGAAGAAATGGCTGCCGTCGGGAATGCTTCAGCAGATGCCGTTAAACTCGTCTTCAAAAACAAGTTTCTCAACCGATTGTCATGAAATATTCAAGGAATAAAATTCAATGTATAATCTGGGTTTCGTGATTTTTATTTCACTGTATCTGTTTACCAAATCCAAAAGCCCAAATTTATTACTTAATACTACGTATTAGATTTTGTACAACGCTTTAACCGACATTTTTTCCGCTTTCAACTGTAACCGTTCACGAATTCTGAGTTTAATTAATCGATGGCTTAAGCGCCACTCTCTACGAGAGACCACCGGTCACGTTTGGTTTTGCCCGACTTTAGAGACTGTTTTGGCTCAGGGGAAACTCTTGAGCGGTTATTGGGGAAAATTGGCGAAATTCCTTTAACCCAAGCTAAAACCCCTTTCCTTCCATCAGCGGAGAGATCTTAGGAACCGCGAAGGGATGACTACCAGATTGACTAACGAACGAATTAAGCTCCCGAAATTAGTGAGTAGTTGTCCAATGCTTCCGTTACTTTTCTCGAATTCCAGGATTCCGATTCATTCGAGACTCCAAGCTTCGCAAACGTTTCACTGCCATGTTGAAGCTTTCAGGAAATCGCACATCATCAACCTTCCAAAGTAATCCGGTTTCGAACCTCTCTCCGACTCTCTTGGTAGTCCTTTCGAGAATTTCACGCGCTCTGCGATCCTCCGCTGACTCCAGTCGAATCGTCGAATTTCTGACCTCCTCCAGCTGATAGTGCCACTTCAACGCTTCATCCAGTTTCTTATCTGCCATGCTACATTCCTCACAGGCACAACGATGATGTCCCAGAAAATTGACACTAGTGTCGACGTTCGGACGAGGGCCATATACCGTCCAACCGAGATGGCAACGAACTGCAACAGGCTCACCAGAATTTCCAACTCGAGATGCTAATGGTGCGATCAGGTGTGCGTTGTCGATTCCTATCAACACCTTCGATGCGGCTACTCCGTAACTGGGAATCTGAATGTCCTGGAGATGCTCGAACTGTTCTTTCAGCTTTCGGGAATCTATCTGCTGTGCAGGGAGGTCAAGTTTGTGCACCGTTCGAAGTTCAATCAAATTGTAGCGGTTCGGTGAATCTCTGGCAGAAATCTCGAGCATCACCTTCATCGACCGATTTTCTGTCCTCTGCACGCCATTTGTCCAGCACATCTGCAATGGTTCTATCGGTCCATCAGCTCCTAATGACTCTGCCAATTCGCTATCCACGAGAGTTATTGACGACCCTTCGTCGATTAGCATCAACCTTTTTCTTGCCATTGTACAGCGTAACTGGAGCCATCCTGAATAGCACTGCTCTTTCTTGTTGCCGATGACTGTTGCACTGCGCTCGGACTCTCGAGGTTCCTTCTCCTGAACCGCAATGTAGCAAAGCATTGTGGCGGCCCTGACAACCTTCCACTTTGCAGGTCATACGAATACGACACGTTCGTTGCCCATGGTCGTACAGACAAAGCGGACACAGGTTCAGCCGCTTCACCGTCTTCCACCGCTCTTCCAAACTTTGCATCAGAAACTCCTTGCAATTCCTTCCAAAATGTCCAGGTTCTTGGCAGACCGAGCACCTCCGTTCTCGTTGCTGTGATGATTTCTGCTCTATCTTCCCTTTCGACTCCTTTCGGTTTTGCTGGCTGTCTTGATTCCCTTCGTCTGTAGAGTGGATGAAAGCCTTCACCTTCGATTTCTCTTTCTTTTTTGTCTTTCCGTCCAACTCTATGTTTTCGAAAGTAGCTTCCAGCGCCTTTTCTGCCAGACTCTCCATGAATGTTCCAAATGCTTCCAAATCAACCGTTTTAGCGTGACGTTTGTAGTCCACCCATTCCATGGCATAATATGACGGCAGCTTTTGAACCAGACTCTGCATCAAAATCGGGTTTTTAGGTGGTCAACTAGTCCTGCCGCTTTGAGATGTTGAGTGAACTCTTCTACGGCGCTTCCGAACTCGATCACCGACTCCAAACTCTCCGAGTTTGGTCCGTCCAACTGTTGGATTTTCATCGCCAACTTCGTCGATAATATTTCAGGATTTCCGAATCTCTTCCGCAGCTTTTCGATGATCAACGGCACATTCTCGGGCAGCAGCAGTCGATTCCTTACCGTTTCCAAGGCTCTACCCTTCAATGCTTCTTGAAGCCGTACCAGATTCTCGGCGTTAGTAAACCCACACGAAGAGTTTGCTTGCTCGTACGCACTGATGAAAATCGGCCACTCTTCAGCCGCTCCATTGAACTTCGGCAGAGCTCTCGGAAAGACCTGTCGAGATGCTATTTGGAGTCGTGTTGGTCCTTCTCGCACAACTTCACGATCGTCGGAACCTCCGGAACGGAAAATCGAAGTTAGGGTTTCTTCGTTCCCTTCGAAAGATGGGCGAGGCAATCCTGGCTTCGAAATCCTCTTCTTGTGGTCCTTTTGGCGTGAGCTTCCATGCATGCTTTCGTTTTGCTCTCCCAGCAACTTCATGAAACGATCACACAGTTCTTGAAGATCGTCTTCGGCTGACCTCTTTCGTGGAACCTTCGGAACCGCTCCAGAACTTCCCGGGCGCTGCTTCTCCGGCTGCTGTTCCCCGCTTCTGTCCATCGGTTCATCCACTCCTTCGGCCTCTGTATCCGATTCATCTTCAGTATCCTGGGTAATGATCTTCCTTAGCTGCATCCTTCGTTCGAGTGCTTCTTTCCGTCTGGCAATCCGCTTCCGTTGAAGTTCCAGGATTTTCAGTTGATTTTCCTCCTCGAGTTCATCCAACTGGTTCTTTTCCTCCAACTCACGTAGCTCCTTCAACGCACGAGAACGTGTGGATGTAGACTTTTCCGACGGTACATTTTCACTTTTCCGAAACCCACGTTGACGGCTAGCGTGCGAATCTCGTGAATCATCTACGCGTACAGGTTGACTTTGACGACGGGTGAGAGCTTTCAAGAGCTCATTCAAGAACATTGCATTGTCTTCTACACATCATCATGTCTGTGTGAAACAGAACTTTCCTGCTCCTGACTATCTCGCAAAAAGATACGCGCATCGAATCACCGGGCCAGAGCTAGCTGACACGCCGAGGGACAAAGTGTGGCACCTGCCCCTCAACTATGTCATTAATCCGAAGAAGCCAGGCAAGGTACGATTAGTTTGGGACGCAGCAGCAAAAGAGAACGGAGTATCGTTGAACGACATGCTGTTAAAGGGGCCGGACATGGTCACTTCGTTGTCGGAAGTAATCAATGGTTTTCGTGAGAAAAAGGTGGCATTTGGAGGTGACATTCGAGAGATGTTTCACCAAGCAAACGTTCGACTGGAAGATCGTCAAGCCCAAAGGTTTCTGTTCCTGGGTCCGAATGGAGAGATAGAAATCTACGTGATGGATGTCATTATTTTTGGATCAAGTTGCTCGCCATGCTCTGCCCAGTTTGTAAAGAACCTTAACGCACGTGAACATTCCGATGAGTATCCCGAGGCTGCAGATGCTATCGTTCGGAAGCACTACGTAGATGACTATTTGGACAGTACCGATACCGAAGCAGAAGCAGTGAAACTGGCGAAGGACGTGCGGCAAGTACACGCCAATGGCGGATTCGAAATTCGGAACTGGGTTAGCAGCTCGGAGGTGGTCCTGAAGGAGCTTGGAGAATCGAAGTGCGTGGCGAAGCCATTAGAGTTGGACAAGTCCTCTGAAACCGAACGAGTTTTGGGGATGTTGTGGGACCCGCAAGGAGACAATTTCATATTCTCGACGGATATACGACCAGATCTTCAGCCATACATTCGGGAAGGTGCTTGGCCAACAAAGAGGATTGCTTTACGGTGTATTGCAAGCATGTTCGATCCGAAGCAGTTCCTGGCTCCGTTGCTGATACACGGACGGATTATCATGCAAGATTTGTGGCGTAGCGGAATCGGTTGGGATGAAAGGCTGACGGAAGCTCATTACAAGCGATGGGTACAGTGGACACAGCTATTCTATCTGATCGATGAGATTCGAGTTCCACGATGCTACCTCGGTGAATTGGTTTCGGAAGCAAAAGAGACGGTGCAGCTACATGTGTTCACTGACGCTGGAGATGCAGCTTATGGATGCGTAGCCTACTTTAGGTTCGAGCACGGCGGAGTCGTTCACTGCGCATTCATCGAGGCAAAAGCGAAGGTGGCACCATTGCAGTACCTATTTACGCCCCGGATGGAGTTATCGGCTGCGGTTTTGGGTGCGCGACTGATGAAGGCAATATGCGAGAGTCATTTTTTTCCTATTTCGAAGCGGTTCCTGTGGTGCGATTCGGATACTGTGGTGTCATGGGTGAAGTCCGATCAACGAAGTTACAAGCCGTTCGTTGCACACCGAATCGGAGAGATTCTCAGCATCACAAACCCTGAAGACTGGCACTGGGTGGGTACGAAGGACAATCCAGCTGACGACCTAACGAAATGGGGAAAAGGAACAAAAATCCAGTCGAAAAGCCGATGGTACCAAGGACCGGAGTTCCTGTATAAGGAAGTGTCGGAGTGGCCGAAGCAGAAACGTCCTGTTGTGGAACATCGAGAAGAGTTGCGTGCAAGTGTGCTGTTGCATCATATTCTGTTGCCAGAGGGGTTGATGGAGCGTATGCAGCATATTTCTCGCTGGACGGTGATGGTGCGAACAGTAGCTACGATGTATCGTTTTATGTCCAATTGTCGTCGCCGGATCAAGAAGATGCCGATCGAAGCTTTGCCGATTCAAGACAAAAAGGCTGGAAGAGAAGCAAATGTAGCAGGAAAGGTACCGTTGCGGCAGGAGGAATATCGAGCAGCAGAAACCTTGTTGTGGAGAATGGTGCAAGCAGAAGATTTCGCAGATGAGGTCAAGACGCTTGTGAAGAATCGGGATTCATCCGTAACACAGGAGTTGCCACTGGAGAAATCGAGTCCGATATACCGCTTGTCACCGTTTCTGGATGAAGATGGAGTTCTGCGGATGGAAGGTCGGACTGAGGCGGCTGAGTACGTTGGGTTTGATACGAGGTTCCCAATTATTTTGCCGAAGAACCACCTCGTGACAAGAAGGTTGCTAGAACATTATCATCGGCAGTATGGGCACAGTAGCCGAGAAACCGTTGTGAACGAAGTTCAGCAGCGATTCTACGTTCCGTGTCTGCGAGTGTTGGTGGATCAGGTAATGCGAGCTTGTGTGTGGTGTAAGATTCGGAAGGTGAAGCCAACAGTACCCAGGATGGCACCACTACCCGAACAACGTCTAGCGGCAAAAATCGATCCATTTTCGAACGTGGGCATCGACTATTTTGGGCCGTTAGAAGTTACGGTTGGAAGAAGGAAGGAGAAACGATGGGTTGCACTCTTCACGTGTTTAACCGTGCGAGCGGTGCATCTGGAGGTGGTGTACAGCCTGACAACGGAGTCGTGCAAAATGGCGATAAGGAGATTTTCGAAGCGACGTGGCAGTCCGGTCGAAATTTGGTCCGGACAACGGCACGAACTTTGTTGGTGCCAACCGAGACCTGCTGAAGGAAATCAACGTTGCGTGTGCCGATACATTCACTGGTGTGAAGACCCGTTGGACGTTCAACCCACCTTCGGCACCACACATGGGAGGTGCGTGGGAGAGAATGGTGCGCTCGGTGAAAGAGGCTCTGAATGTAATCATGGATGGTCGGAAACTGACGGATGAGATCCTGCAGACTGCGCTGATTGAGGCGGAGAACCTGGTCAACTCGCGTCCGCTCACGTATGTGTCAACCAACGTGAAGGAGGACAAAGAAGCACTGACACCGAATCATTTCCTACTTGGTCGGTCGTCAGTTCAATGTTTACCATCGAGGACTCCGGTGGATTTGGCTGATACGTTGCGGAGCAGCTATAGCCGAGCACAGCAGTTAGCGAATGGTTTCTGGGAGCGTTGGCAACGGGAGTACCTACCGACGCTGAATCGACGGTCGAAGTGGCACTTGGATCATCGAAGAGTGAAAATCGGAGATCTGGTGTTCGTGGCTGATGGCGAGAAGCGGAATACCTGGGAGCGAGGCATCGTAACGCAAGTGTACGCAGGTAGCGATGGGAGAATCCGCTCAGCGTCTGTGAAGACCAGCAAAGGTGAGAAGCTGCGACCAGTATCAAAGCTAGCCGTTTTGGAGATCGACGTGGAAGAAAGTAATCCCCGTACTGTTCACGAGTGAATCAGCTACAGGGTTTACGGGTGGGGAAATGTTGCCGTCGGCAAAACCAACACCCGGTCACGAAAGGGTTACCGTCGACAAAGCAAGTAGCGAGCTGCGAACGAACGGCTAGTTGCGAACGCGCCTCTGCTGACTGACAGCTTGCGACGGCAGACAACGAACGAGACAAACATATACACTCACATACAGCTGATCGTACCGTGCGATCAGCCATCACAGTTTTTGTTGATCAATCTACCAGTGCGAAAAGCAATGGAGAAAAATTCATTAGTAAAGTTGTGTTTTGTCTGCATGTCTGCATTTATGTGATTAGTGCGCAGATTGATTATATTTGTTCCTACTAAACGTACGAAAAGTCGTGATTTGTTTTGTAGCATAATTAGTTTCTGTTATTACCGACCTACCGATAAAGCTAGTGTTGCCTGAGAATAAGAGTAGTTGTTAGGGGAAAAACTAAATAACGGTGAAACCTTACTTTGGGATTGTTTTTTTTTCTAAAGCTCGATCCGAAGGACTGCGAGCAACAGTAGTTTATTCTCGATAATTGGCGTTAAACGCAACCATACCATTATCATAACTCAATCGAATTTGTTCCTATTTCTAGATTCATTTATTCGTGTTGAACGGTTTCGACGACAATGAAGGAGAAGAGCAAACATGGCCATGTAACTTAGCTCTAAACGTACCTGCGCAGGTTTTATCGAAGACTCGACGACTGATGGGGCCCGTTGGTACCTCGATGACTCCGTTACGGCTTGCTTCGACGAAAATGGCGACGAAATGGCGGCGGTGCAATGGTTGCCACCAGGATGTCCACGGTGCGATTTGGGTCCTCAGTGACGAAATGACCCGCGTGTGCAATATGGCCGAACTAGAGATGCGGAGGGAGTGGCGGCTGGAACGGAAGCTTCCGATTTTGTTCCACGAGAGTGATGGCGGCTTATGAAGACCGTTTCTGTCCCCGGGGCGATCCGCCCTTATGAATAGAGACACACGTACCCAACGCGACCCGGCTTCGCGTACCTATCCGTTCCACCGAGCGGGGATCGGTGAAACCTCTATCCTTCGGTTTGGATCGGGTTCTCAGCGTGCAATTGACGGCACGAACTCTCGGATTGCTCCGGTCCACAAAATTGACGGAGAGGGACCTTACCTTCGGCTTTGAACGACCGATGGGAGATACTTCGCTACTTTAAGTTTTGGCGACTTCACTCAATTCTCCGTTTAACTGCCTTCTTGAGGCGGGCCTTCACATAACACACAGGTCTCGATGAACCTTAGACGGGATTCAGTTAGCACCACGACGGAGCCTTGGATAGTCGCTGATGGAGGATGAGTATTTCCAGCCGTACGAAAAAAGCGCAGCGCGCTTTTTCCGTAGAGTTACTTTAAATAAAAAACACAAGTGGAATTGGCGATTCAAAAAGGACCTCAGTCCACTACAGATTGTACTTGAAACAAATTAAACGTAACTAACTTTAATCGCGCACTTCTGCTTTCCAGCCGATGCTTTAGCGAAAATGATCGAAAGGAAGAAATGTCTGAGCCAAGAAACTGTGCCTCTTTTCAAATCTGAGCCCTATTCAATAATTCAAAATGACTACTCTTAATTATTCCTTAGGAGCATTATTTAAAAACCATGTCCAAGTCGTATGGCGACGGAAAGCATGGCGAATTTAAACCGCCTATTAAAGATTCAGCACCTTGCTATAAAAGAGAAGCTTTCATACCATACATCTATAAACGCGAATTGGCACATGGATAGCTCGATTTTATCAACGCGAGCTTTTTTGATTTATTTTGATTACTTATTTAAACAACATTAGATTAAGTTTATGCTCAATTATTTATTCTACAAATCTATAATAAACAAAACAAACAAAGCATTAATTAACAACAACAAAACGCAAAACGTTACACAACCATGACTTGAACATTTCCTGTTCTGTAGTGACAACTTTAGGATGCTTACGAAATTCGTGCGTCATTATTGCGCAATATTTTTCTCTTGGCCGCAACTCTGGAGAGTTTGGGGGATTAAGATCCTTCGGAACGAAATTGACACCATTCGTCTTGTACCACTCTAGAACCTCCTTGGAGTAGTGTCAAGAGGCTAGGTCCGGCCAAAAAACTAGGACGTTGTGTGTTTTGAGAAATGGAAGTTGTCGTTTTTGCAGGCATTTATTCATTTATGCACTTGACCATTTACAGTTAAAGTTGTCACGAAAGGCATGCTCCGTTTACCATACGAACAAATCCCCTGCCAAATCATGAATTTCTTGGGAAACTTTGACACTTTCTGTTTCTGCTTAGCTGCTGAGAGACTCTGAAACATCGAACTTGTCTTTCGCGGTCACATACTGGTTGCCGGGAATTTGTTTGAAGTCCGCTTTTACGTATGTTTCATCGTTCATCATGCAGCAGCGCTACGGATTATTCTGGACTCGTTTTGGCGTTGGCGCTTCAGTTTTCTCCGGGCTTGGGGATAAACTAAACGGAGTTCTGCGGACTCGCTTTGACAGAAAAACAGCGCTGGGGATTTTTCCGGACTCATCCAAACAATAGCCCTGCATACTTCTTCGAATGCGTATCACACTACAATTGATTATTCTCTCGGTTCAGATCACCATTTTCAACTAGCTGCCTAAACCTCACATCATTACAGGAAAGATTTGCTTACCACGCATTGATTTTCCTACGACTAATTCGCTTATTTCCATGGTTTTTAATTTGTTAACTGCACTTGTCACTTGTCCAAACACTTTTTTTTCTCCAGATATTTCAATTTTACTCACCATAATCCTGCCGGCTGTGCCAAATTGTTGAGTCGGTTCGGCTGGGTAACTTTCAGAGCTCGCTAGTTTGCGTCCTTTTGCACGACTGGTCTCGATCCAAGTCGACGAGTAGTTTATTTTTCGCTTGTTTAAACCAGTCGTCGGTTGGTAACTATGACAACGGCGACAAAGGTACGATAAAACGCTAGGTTGATTGTGATGTGCCATGTTTTGGAAGCACTGTATAAAATCATTACTTTATTGTTCAATAATTTCAACTCTACACTTACGTACAAAAGTTGTATGGACATGGATGGAATATCAACACCTCAGGTCACTTTCTTCGTTGAATCAGAGTCTATTTTGCGAATCCTCAAGTCACATGGGATTCAAATATAAATGCTATGGTGATTTTATTTATTGTGTCAAGGCCCACATTAGAACATCCGGACATGTTCCGGGTTGCGTAGGGGAAGTGACTAGTTTTGAACTTGATTCAAAACCCCGTTATTTGACAACTTGAATGAAGATTCAACCATAAGCTCATTGGTCGTAAAACTAAGCACTTAGAATTGGTCATATTGTGGTCAAGTTCTAATCCACACACGAAGAAGTGACCAGTGATATCATTCCAGGAAGTGACTGGAAATTGAATAGGGTAAGAAGGGTCAGATGATACTAAAAAGTTAGATGAATTAAAAATTAGAAACTTTGCTAGAATGTTAGCTAAAACGACATTCGAACGAACGTCACATGCATCCAAATGCCCGAACACCACTGCTGTTAGATTACGTTGAAGCATAAATTAAAATCAAATTAACATTTCTCTATTTATCCAAGCACCTTCCACCTCCATTTCTATCCACCACAATAAGAAGTAAGCCATCCGTGACAAAAACAAACGCTTACATGGCGAAGGACCATCGCGCAAACGGGTTTTTGAATATTCCAACTCGCGGGGAGGGACGGACTCAGAACGTCAGCGAAGGAACACAAATATGGTTTGACACGGTTCCGGGTATTTTCCTATTTTCCGCCATCGTTCGTCGTCCTCGTCCAGCGATGATGCCCGGGTTGAGGACGGTAGACGCTAGTTTGGAGGAAATGTAACCCAGCGAGCCCTCTTGGGGGAAATGGATTTCAGACGAGATGACAACGTCGATGACAATAGCGAGAAACGAGTTGAGTCCGTTGTCCGTTGAATTCGAACGGTGGAACTTGGATATGCAGCTTTTTAATTCAATAGAAACGAAAACATTGTCGGTGGGGAAATTGTTTTAACGCACCGTGACCCGGTTTCCGGGATCATGCGTTACGAGAACGGGTTGACGTGACGTTTTTGCTTAAATCTGAATTGGTGGGGGATTTTTCGATTATTCCTACCTGGCGCTTATTTCGGTAAGTTTAATGATGGATCGCGAAATTGCACTCACCGAAAGGGGGAAGTTGATGGTGTATTGAATACCACCAGCATGTGCTCGATATAACTCCTACTCATTAAATTGTCGATTATAACTTTCGTAACCATGGAAATTTGGATTCAACAACTGAAATTATAAAACTTTTAATTTCATAGCATGCTGCGTTGGACACGTTAATTCCCGTATGTTTCGGTTTTGCATTGTGTTGAAAACTCGATTGAATCTCGAATAAGCACTTCCGAACTTGTTGAAAATACAGGTGCAGGGTTGCTTGCACTCATTACGTCATTTTAAAAGCTCAACTTCCGAGTTGATTGAGTATCACCAATATTTTAACTCAAAGTGAACGAAAGCAACCCTGAGTACATGCATGGTTTGCGTTGTTGCTCGGTTCCCGGTGCTTCACCACAATGCACATTACAGAGAAACTACCAGAAACCGTAAAATGCAAAGAACAGAGCGCAGCAATACCAAACAGCCCATAAACGATTTAATGGAAAAGTTCCGAAGTTAACGACCGTTTCCTTCAGTTCGCCAGGTGGTAGACTGCGCGGGAAGACAACATCAAAAACCGAAGACCTGACCGAGGACCGCCATTTGAGGAAATTCGGCACCTGCATCACGTCTCCCATTTATGCGCAATATATTTGGCCATCAACGTAATTAAAAGTTTTCATTTGACAAACGGTGAGCGGAGGAGAGGAAGAGGGCTGATCAAAGCGGGAGATTGAAGGGTGCAGAATTTCCTTCCACCTGATGCGCACATACATCCGACGAGCAGTGAAAGTAATCAAAAACTTTTATTACTTCCAATCACGGCAAATCATCTCGTTAAAAATTATGATCTCTCGCTTTTTCGTGTGAGCTCGGGATTCTCTGGCAGGTGACATTTATATCCCGGGAAATCATCTATCTGTGCATCTCCAGCTTCGGCCCGGGGAAGAATTTCCAGCTCAGTAGTGTTTCCCGGAAGTTCGAGCCGCTGCTTACATTACTGCACCGCTTGGATACACATTTTGAGCTCTGGATCTCAGCAGCAGCAGCAGGATGAAGTTTTGGCCTTGGAGTTTTCGATTAATTGGAAATATTATTTACTGCAGTAATAATTGGAACAAAACCAATGAAGTAACTTTTCACCCGCCACAAACTGTAATGATCCACGGTGGGGCTCGGCTGCCGGTTGAAGGGCCTGTGGATGAAGATATGACAGGTGTTCGGCAGAGAATATCGGATTTTGCTGGTGGTTGAAGATATGACGTCTTTCCACTGAGGTGCTCATCTACGCTCTTCAAGGGAAGGGTTTTTCTTGATGAACGACGCAATTTCCGGCAGGCGTTTCGTACGATAAATTTCCCCGTTCACGGCCAGTCCCGAGCGAAAGAAAAGCGGCTTTGACATCCCCTTCTCGCCGATTGTCAGCCACACGGAGTTGCTGCACTGTTTCTGCCATCACGGTTAGAGTTCGACTTATAGAGCTGTCAAATTTTGTCTGCTGACTCATGGGCTACTATGATTGATGCTGCATGGGTAGTTTTGTCAGTGCGGGTTAAGGTTGTCCAATTTTTATCTGTTAACCGTTTGAAGTTAGATCGTTTTAAAATCTGAAACGTGGCACAAGTGTACTCAAAAGATTTGGATTGGATTTGGATTGGATTTGGATTGATTTGGATTGATTTGATTGATTTGATTGATTTGGGTTGATTTGATTGATTTGATTGGATTTGGATTGGATTCGATTTGATTTGATTGGATTGGATTTGATTTGGATTGATTGATTGGATTTGGATTGATTTGATTGATTTGGATTGATTTGATTGGATTTGGATTGATTTGATTGATTTGGATTGATTTGGATTGATTTGGATTGATTTGATTGGATTTGGATTGGATTTGGATTGGATTTGGATTGATTTGATTGGATTTGGATTGGATTTGGATTGATTTGATTGGATTTGATTGATTTGGATTGATTTGGATTGGATTTGGATTGATTTGATTGGATTTGGATTGATTTGATTGATTTGGATTGGATTTGGATTGATTTGGATTGGATTTGGATTGGATTTGGATTGATTTGGATTGATTTGATTGATTTGATTGATTTGGATTGGATTTGGATTGGATTTGGATTGATTTGGATTGGATTTGATTGATTTGGATTGGATTTGGATTGATTTGGATTGGATTTGATTGATTTGGATTGGATTTGGATTGGATTTGGATTGATTTGGATTGGATTTGATTGGATTTGATTGATTTGATTGATTTGGATTGGATTTGGATTGATTTGATTGGATTTGGATTGGATTTGATTGATTTGATTGATTTGATTGATTTGGATTGATTTGGATTGGATTTGGATTGATTTGGATTGATTTGATTGGATTTGGATTGATTGGATTGATTTGGATTGGATTTGGATTGGATTTGGATTGATTTGGATTGATTTGATTGGATTTGGATTGGATTTGATTGATTTGGATTGGATTTGGATTGATTTGATTGGATTTGGATTGATTTGGATTGATTTGGATTGATTTGGATTGATTTGGATTGGATTTGGATTGATTTGGATTGATTTGGATTGATTTGATTGGATTTGGATTGATTTGGATTGATTTGATTGATTTGGATTGATTTGGATTGATTTGGATTGATTTGGATTGATTTGGATTGATTTGATTGGATTGGATTGGATTTGGATTGGATTTGGATTGATTTGGATTGATTTGATTGGATTTGGATTGGATTTGGATTGATTTGATTGATTTGATTGGATTTGGATTGATTTGGATTGATTTGATTGGATTTGGATTGGATTTGGATTGGATTTGGATTGATTTGATTGATTTGATTGATTTGGATTGGATTTGATTGACTTGGATTGGATTGGATTGGATTTGGATTGGATTTGGATTGATTTGGATTGGATTTGGATTGGATTTGGATTGGAGGCTCCGTTGTTCCGAGGTTCCGAGATTCAGAGATTCCGAGATTTCAGGATTTCAAGACTCCTTAATTTCATGATTACGATGTTCGAAAGTTTTCAGAATCTGTGATTCCGAGACTTAGAGATTCCAGGATTCCGTGATTTCCAAATACTGACATTTCGAGATTTCAGGACTCGCAGATTTCAAAATTTTGTGATGACGAGATACTGAAATTATGAGATTCTAAGACTTCAAGATTCCAAGGCTCCGTGATTCCGAGTTTACAAGTACCTATATTACGAAATTCCGAGATTTTAGGATCTCGAGATTCATAGTTTCTGAGAGTCAGAGATTCCAAAATTCCAAGATTCCAGGATTTCAAGACTCCAGAATTTCGTGATTACGAGATTCGAAGATTTTTAAAATCTGTGATTCCGAGATTTAGAGATTCTAGGACTACGTGATCTCCAGATACTGACATTTCGAGATTCAGAGTTGCCGAGATTCCGAAATTTGGAGATTCCAAAATTTCAAGGTCCTAAGCCGATATTCAAAAATATTGTAATTACGAAATTTGAAGATTTTCAGACTCTGCGATTCCGTGGTACCAAGAATTAGAGATTTCAAGACTCAGTAGTTCCGAAAAACTTAAATTTTGAAATTCCGAAACTTGCAGATTCAGATATTTTTGGATTCGAAGATTCCAAGATTTCGTGATAACGAGATTCGCAAATTTTTAGACTGCAATTCCGAGATTCCTCGACTCCATGTTTCCGAGAAACTGAAATTTTGAGAATCTAAGACTTCAAGACTCCAGGCTCCGTGTTTCCGAGATTACAAAATTCCGAGATTCCGAGATTCCAAAATTCTGAGGTTCCAGGATGCGAAGATTTTAAAATTTCGTGATTACATGATTCGAAGATTTTTATATTGCGATTTCAGTCGAGATTTCTCGACTCCATGACTTCGAGATACTGGAATTTCGAAATTTTAAGACTTCAAAGTTCTTATTCTTTGGGTTCTGAGATTAAAAAATTCCGAGATTCCCGAATTTCAGCGAATCCGAGATTCAGCGGATTCTAGCGATTTCGTGATTCCAAGATTCTAGGATTTCAAGATTCCGTGATTGCGAGATTCCAAAATTCCGAGATTTCAAATTCCGACATTCTAAGATCTCGATATTCTGAGATTCTGAGATTCCGAGATTCCAAAATCCTGAGATTCCAGGATTCCAAGATTCCAAAATTTCGTGATAACGAGATTCGAAGATTTTTAGACTGCGAGTCCGTGATTCTAAGACTCTGTGATTCCGAGATATCAAAATTTAGAGATTCCAAGACTTCATGATTCCATGGCACCGTGGTTCTGAGATTTCCGGATTTCAAGATTCCAATATTTCCAAGATTTCGTGTTTACGAGATTCCAGCATTTTGTGATAACGGAATTTGAAGATTTTTAGACTCTGCGATAGCGAGATTCTAAGACTCCGTGATTCCGAGGTACAACAATTATGAGATTCCTGGATTTCAAGACTCCAAGATTTCAAAATTTCGAGATTGCGAGATTCCAAGGTTAAGAGATTTCGAGAATCCAAGATTCTGAAATTCTGAGTTTCCAAGATTCTAAGATCTTGAAATTTGAAGGTTCCGAGCTTCCAAGATTCTAAAATCCAGAGATTCCAGGATTCCAAGATTCCAGAATTTCGTAGTTTTTATACTTTGTGATTCCGAGAGTCCAAGATACTGAAATATCAAGATTACGGAACTTCGAGATTCAGATATTTCAATATTCCAAAGCTTGGTGGTATCGAGATTCAGAGATTAGAAAAGATTCCAAGATTGCGTGATTCCATAATTCAGAGATTTTAAATTCCGAGATTGCGAGATTCCGAGGTTCTAACATTTTGAGACTCTGAGATTTCGAGATACTGAGATTCCAAAATCCTGAGATTCCAGGATTCCAAGAGTCCAAAATTTCGTGATACCGAGAATCAAAGATTTTTTGACTGCGATTCCGAGATTCTTCGACTCCATGACTCCGAGATACAGAAAAATTGAGATTCCAAGAATTAAAGATTCCAAGGCTCTGTGGTTCCAAGATTCTCGGATTTCAAGTTTCCAATATTTCCACGATTTCGTGACTACGAAATTTGAAGATTTTTAGAGTCTACGATTCAGAGATACTAAGACTCTGTGATTCCGAGATTCAAAAATTCCAAGATACCTTTAATTACAAGACTCCTTGATAGCGAGATTTCAAAATTCTGAAATTTAGAAATTCCAAGATTCCGAGATTGCGAGAATCAGAGATTCTGAAATTCTGAGTTTCTGAAATTCTAAGATCTCGAGATGCGAAGATTCCGAGATTCCAAGATTAAAAAATTCCCGGGATTTCAGGATTCCAAGATTCCAGAATTTCACGATAACGAAATTCGAAGCTTTTTTTTGAATCTGTGATTCTGAGATTCCATGACTCCGTGATTCCGATGTACTAAAATTTCGAGACTCCGAAACTGGAAGATTCAGATATTTCAAGATTCCAATGGTACGTGTTACCGGAATCCGAGACTCAAAAATTCGAAGATTCCCATTTTTCTTAATAACGAGATTCGAAGATTTTTAGACTGGGATTCCAAGATTCCTCGACTCCATGTTAATGAGATACTGAAATTTGAACAATTCAAGACTTCATGATTCCAAAGCTGCATGGTTCCGAGATTCCAAAACTCCGAGATTCTCGAATTTCAGCGGTTCTGAGATTCTGCGGATTTCAGCGATTCCGTGATTCCGAGATCCTAGGATTCCAAGATTCAATATTGCGAGATTCCAAAATTCCTAGATTCTGAAATTGCGAGATTTCAAGATACCAAAATCCTGAGATTCCAGAATTACAAGAGTCCAAAGTTTCGTGATAACGAGATTCGAAATTTTTTAGATTGCGATTCCGAGATTTCTCGAATCCATGATTCCGAGATACAGACATTTTGAGATTCCAAGACTTCAAGTTTCCAAGGCTCCATGATTCCGAACTTCGCGGATTTCAAGATTCCAAGATTTCGTGATTTCAAGATTTCAGAATTTTGTGATGACGAAATTCGAAGATTTTTATACTCTGCCATTTCGAGATTCCAAGACTCCATGATTCCGAGATAAAAGAATTCCAAGATTCCTAGATTTCAAGACTCCCAGATAGCGAGATTCCAAAATTCCAAGATTGCGAGAAACCAAGATTCCAAAATTCGGAGTTTCCTAGATTCTAAAATCTCAAGATCCGAAGATTTTGAGATTCCATGATTAAAAAATTCCGGGATTCCAGGATTCCAAGTTTCCAGAATTTCATGATAACTAAATTCAAAGCTTTTTAGACTCTGTGATTTCTAGATTCCGAGACTTCGAGATTCCAAGACTCAGTGATTCCGGGATTCCGAGATGCCAAAACCTGGAGATTCAGATATTTCAAAACTCCAAAGCTCCATGGTACCGAGATTCAGAGATTAGAAAATTCCAAAATTTCAGGATTCAAAGATTCCTAAATTTCGTCATATTTGGAATTTTTGAGAATTCCAAGATATCAAAATTTCGTGATTACGAGTTTTAAAGAATTTCGTGATTACGAGATTAAAAGAATTTCGTGATAACGAGATTCCAGAATTTGTGATTACGAGATTCAAAGATCTTTAGATTCTGCGAATAAAAGACTCCGTGATCCAGAGATCCTGGCATTTTGAGATTCTGAAGTATGGTGATTCCCAGGCTCCATGTTTTCGAGATTTCCGGATTACAGCATTCCAAGATTTCTAAGATTTCTAAAATTTGGTTATTAAGAGATTCCAGAAGATTTTTACCAGCAATTCCAGGATTTCAAGATTTCTAGATTCCAATACTCCGTGGTTCCAAGATACAGACAGATACAGACAGTAATTCAAGATTCAAATTTTCCAAGATTTCGTAATTATGAGATTCTAGAGTTTTGTGTTTACGAAATTCGAAGATTTTTAGACCTTGCGATTCCGAGATTCCAAGACTCCGTTATTTCTAGATTCAAAAATTCCAAGATTTTCAAGACTCCGAGATAGCGAGACTCCAAAAATTTTAGATTGCGAGATTCCAAGATTTAGAGATTGCGAGAATGCGAGATTCCCAAATTCCGAGTTTTCGAGATTCAAAGGTCTCGATTCCGAGATTTCATGATTCAAAAATCCCAGAATTTCAGGATTCCAAGATTCCAGAATTCCGTGATGACGAAATGCAAAGGTTTTTAGACTCTGAAATTGCGAGATTTCAAGATGCCGAAACTTGGAGATTCAGATAATTCAAGATTCCAAATCTCCGTGGTACCGAGTTCCAAGATTCCGGGAGTACATGATTCCAAAGTTTCGTGATAACGGTGAACACGAGATTATTTGGAAATTCCGAGATTCCAGAATCCCACGATTCCACAATTTTGTGATTATGTGGTTCAAGAATTTTGTGATAACGAGATTCCAGAATTTGTGTTAACGCGATAATGATACTCGAAGATTTTTAGACTCTGTGATTAAAAGACTCCGGGATTCCGAGATACTAACATTTTGAGATTCCGAAATTTTGAGTTTCCAATGCTCCGCGGTTCCGCATTACAGGATTCCAAGATTTTCAAAATTTCGTGATTACGAGATTCCAAAAAGAAAATAGACTGCAATTCCGAGATTCCAAGGGTTTTAAATTTCAACACTCCGTGATTACGATATTCAAATATTACGAGATCCCTAGATTCCAGGCTTCCAAGTTTCCAAAATTGCGAAATTACATAATTCCGAGATTCCAAGATTCTGAGATAGCGAGAATTTGAAATTTCGAGACTCCAAGACTCCGAGATTCCGAGCTTCCGAAGTTCTAAGATCTCGAGATCTCGAGATTGCGAGATTGTGAGATTGCGTCTGTCTGTCTGTCTGTCTGTCTGTCTGTCTGTCTGTCTGTCTGTCTGTCTGTCTGTCTGTCTGTCTGTCTGTCTGTCTGTCTGTCTGTCTGTCTGTCTGTCTGTCTGTCTGTCTGTCTGTCTGTCTGTCTGTCTGTCTGTCTGTCTGTCTGTCTGTCTGTCTGTCTGTCTGTCTGTCTGTCTGTCTGTCTGTCTGTCTGTCTGTCTGTCTGTCTGTCTGTCTGTCTGTCTGTCTGTCTGTCTGTCTGTCTGTCTGTCTGTCTGTCTGTCTGTCTGTCTGTCTGTCTGTCTGTCTGTCTGTCTGTCTGTCTGTCTGTCTGTCTGTCTGTCTGTCTGTCTGTCTGTCTGTCTGTCTGTCTGTCTGTCTGTCTGTCTGTCTGTCTGTCTGTCTGTCTGTCTGTCTGTCTGTCTGTCTGTCTGTCTGTCTGTCTGTCTGTCTGTCTGTCTGTCTGTCTGTCTGTCTGTCTGTCTGTCTGTCTGTCTGTCTGTCAACTCAAAGACTACTGAACCGATCGGCGTGAAAATTTGTATGTATGGATTTTTGGAGCCGGAGAAAGCTCTTAGGATTTGTGGAAATGGGGGCTCTCATACAAATGAAACGCAAATTTCTGGATAACTCGAGCACTAGTTAAGTAAATGTAACCAAGTTTGGCATGTGGGGTTTTTTTGGAGGCAGGATTCCTATGTATATATAAAGAATTTCTGTTTGTCTGTCTGTCTGAACCATATAGACTTAGAAACTTCTATACCGATTGGCGTAAAATTTTGTACGGAGGGTTTTTAGGGCCAGAAACGGTTTTTATGATAGTTAGAGACCTCTCCTCCCTCTGAAAAGAGTGGTCCCACACAAATGAAACACAAATTTCTGCATAGCTGGAGAACTAATCCAGCAAAGGAAACCAAGTTTAGCATGGGAGAGTTTTTAAAGTCAAAAAATGTTTCAATAGTGGTTTGAGACCCCGCCCCTCTCTAGACGAGGAGGCTCTCATACAAATGAAACAGAAGGTTCTGCATAACTGAAGAGCTAATCAAGCTAATGAAACCAAATTTGGCATGTGGAATTTTCTGTAAGTTCTTACAATATTTTGAGAGTGGTTCGATACGTGGTTCGGTGGGGGGGGGGTGGCAGGTTCGATACAAATGAAGCTGAAATATCTGCATAACTCTAGAGTTGATAAAATAGACGGTTCTACATTTGGCAAGAAATGTTTCTTCTGTGGTTCGAGACCCTCTGCTAAAAGTGAGGAAGGGGGGGGTGCCATACAAATGAATCACAAATTTGTGCATAACTCGAGAAATTATCAAGATAATGGAACCAAATTTGGCAGGTGGAGGTTTTTGAAAAGAGAAATATTTCCATGGGAGTTTGAGACCCCTCCGCCCTCTGGGGGGGGGGGGGCTCCCATACAAATGAAATACAAATTTCAACTAAACATGAGAATTATCCAGGAAACTAAAATACAAAATATGTATTTCTAGAGTATTAAGCATGCTCTGATAGAAATTTGAACCCCTTTCTAGTCTAGAAAAAATATTAGCCGAAAAACAACCATAATCGTTCCTGTTCTATTAAATTATCGTCTATTTAGTTGCAAGCATAGTAACCCTTGCACCGGGCTCAGCTAGTGAGTTACAAAGAAATACTTATACTACTATATCAGACCATCAAATTTTCAATCGAGAGATTGTGGACCCGAGTCTGGTAGTGAAACCATACTTGAAGGCATTATAGACTCCCTGTCTTTGACAAATCAAGTGATTGAAACATATTTGCACTACAAATAGCCAGAAATATGGCTCATAGCAAAAATTTAAGTAAGATTTATCCAGTTAAAGAGTATCGATCTGTGAAGGATTGAGCAAGTTCTCTTATGCCAACTTAAAGATTGCTACGACAACAACAACGTCCATCGAAAGCAAATCAAGCAAACACTGAAGCAGACTTAATGTAGTAAGGAAATGAAATTAAGATATTAGTTTTCCTAACGACTCAATTTTCTCGGAACATCCCACCATCTGGAACTATTTCGAAACTACTTGAAAGTACTCCTGAAAGTTGGGCGTCATGAGCTGCCTTCTGCCAACGCCCCAATGGCAAACCCAACGGACTGAACGATGCCATCTGCACGACCACTAGGCTATCCAGTGCAGTCTGGAGTTTAAAACTATGTCACCAGATTCCAAAACCACAAACTGCCATCAACGCTGGTAAATACAACTGAGCCCACCCGCCGCCGCCGGGAGATGCAGACTTGAGAAATCTTGACCATCTCATCCACCGGGAATGAAGTCCTGATGCAAGCAATCATCATCCTCTCTTCGTCCTCGTCGTCGTTGTCGTCGTCGTCGTCGTTGCACACAAACACACCCACAAACATACATATTCAAATGCATATACCGAACCCGACACCAAATTGCCACTCACTCGCAGGCCAAACCTCAACGTCCTCCTCACAACACTGCACCGTTCCGAACCGAGCGACCGAGCCTCAACAGACAGATCGCAAAACCGGAACCGAAATCAAAGTTCCCTCCTTGAGCATGGTGCAACAACGCCGAATGACTGACTACTGTTTCTATTTTGTATTCCTCCCCCCCCCTCGTTTCCCAGTGCTCCACAGCAGCTAAGGATGTCTTGTTTCGTCGTCGTTTTTGCCATTGTTGTCATCGTAGGTTTAGTCATTTTGGATGTTGGTTGAATCCGATGCACCAGCGCCGCATTATGTACTTGGTTCGTTCGTTGTTTTGCCCCCCCCTCCCCTCCTTACCCCTTTCTATGGGACGATGACAGCCCTAAAGTTAAACCACATCATAAACAACTTTGGGGAAACTGTGTCCACGGGATGGGCCAGGTGTGGGTGGGGGGGTCTGAGGCTGAAAGCGATGCCCGTGGTGTGCATCAGAAGCAGGAACTCCATGGGCAATGGTAATGCCAGATGATAGCGACTTTGTAGGTCAGGATGAGTTTTTAGTTTTCGAGAATGACATATCGAGCCATGGGAAGTGGAAAATAATGGTTAAAGTTGGATCTCTGAGTAGCAATGGCTGTTGGACTGCTGCATACTGGGAAACGTGTAATTGAGTCCTCCCGGATGTGATAGGTCAATCGTTGGTTTTCGATCGAATGCATCAGTGAGTGGTTCGAAGAGTCCCTTTTGGGCTTTTGTTGTTTTCGCTACATTGCACCAGCAGGTTCAACTTTGGCTAAAGATACTCAGAACTCGGCAATAATTCATATGATGAGAACAAACCATGCCAAGCCCAAAAACCCGGTCACGTTGAATCATAATTCATTGGAAAAGAAAACATTCCAATCGACCCAGTTGACAACTTTCTTACAGCTGGAATTTTGTTTCATATTACATGAGTTAACATGAATTACCTCTGCAGAATATGGCTTCAGGTGGTTTTGGAATGTACAAACACCGGTTGAAGAGCATCCTCACCATTGTTTCCATTATAAGTCTTAGAATGCAAACCCAATAATTTGTCCTCTTCCCTACCGTTTTGGTATATTTGGCTTAATTGATGGTGAGATTTTAACTCGTGTGCTGCGTGCTCTCTTAATGCTTACCCACAGTTCCGATTGGCCCTTATCGGGACTTGAAAAATCTTATTACATTATGTTCTATTGAAGGTGCGTGATCCAAGTAAGCTTTGGCGAGAGCGGATGTGTTTATTTCTTGGTGTCAGATTTTTCTTTCTTTCAATAATTGAAATTTTATAGGGGTCAATTTTCCAGAAACGAGGATCAAATCTATCAAACGAGGTGAGATGGAAACCAAGGAATTTTAATTCCTACATAAGTTTATATCCTAGCTCATAGTCCGATGTTAACGGTTGGTAAGATGGTCTTTACCATAAATCAATATGGTGTCATAATGAATCATTATGGTCATAATAATAATTTTTAAACTGCTTCTTCGGTTCGTTAGTGATTATCTCTTGAATTTCAGGGAAGCTCTTTCTTAATCTTCTACAGAAAATATAAAAAAATGCAGAAATTCTCAGAAGTTTCCTCCTGAACCTTTGGCAAATTTCTTCATGAAATTCTTGTCCTTAAATAAAGTTTCTTCTTGAACTTTTGAGAAGTTCTCTTTAGATGTTTTCTCCTAAGCTTCGGGAAAATTCAGTACCTAAGTTTCTGGGAAATTTCTGCTTGAACCTCTAGGAAATACCCCCTGTATTTCTGGAAAGTTTCCTTCTATTTTTATCAAAAACATCTACCTGAACTTGTTGGAAAACCTCATCCTGAAATTCTGGAATGTTCGTTTCTGCACTCAAGCACTTCTTGGTAGTTCCAACTGAATCAGCCTTCAACTTTAGATCACCATGAACTGATCTCGACACAAGAAATAAATCGCAATTCTACAATTCACCTGTATTATGACATGTTTTCATTCGAGATTTGATATTGCAGCAATGATATGAACATGAAAACTTACCTTCAATTGACGACGCCAAGGTTTGGTAATGTTTTAAACGCAGTTTTTCTTCGAAATCTGTAGTACGATAACTTTGTTGAAGTAGGCGATGGTGAAGAGTAGTCTAGTTACCAATGATTGTTTATGATACACACTACCAAAATGTCATGTAAATTTCTGTCTCCTAAGACCGACACATGCAAGCGTCCTTTAGCACATAAGAATGAGTTCAAAGAGATGCGAAAATAAATTCAATCAAACACGTCTTTCGTCGAATTGCGTATGTGTCTGTTTCAGGAGACATAATTTTACACGAAATCTTTTTTTACGTTCCCCGACTTTTTACAAACATGAATTACGTCTCGTGTAAAATTCATAATTTCTAAGTGTGTAGTTAAATAAAAAGAAAAAAACTAGAAGGGACAGCCCAATGGGATTGTACGCAAAGTTGACGTAGAACTACGAAGCAATGTGCAATCTAGATCGCTTGATTGTTTAAAGAGTGGCCGAAATTGGTTTCCTTCCAAATCGAATTCCCATACACTAAACGTACGCACTACAACCTTTATTATTTGATATAGCCTGTCTTGGTATCTAAATTGCTAGCCACTGCCAGCAACTACTCCGCTGTGCACAACTAGGAACTACAACGAACTCAACCACATAGTCGGTCTCTGACGTGTCGCAGTTCGGCTCGAAATATCTCTTCAAGAATTTTGTTCATTAGTTGTTCAACGTTTTTTTGTGATATACTCCGGGACGCGGCGTTTAATGAATGTTATGTTCAGCTGTGACGCGGTAAATTGAATTACAAACAGACAAAAGAAAAATTCAACCAAACAAACTCTTAAGTCAATAAACTGATTTGGTCGTCCTGAAAAGGACGGATTTAGTTGACGAGGGAGGAATAGTTTGCGATTCCACTAGGGTTGTTTGTCACGTCACGGTCGACTTTTTCCCGCCAACTCGCAGGCTTCAGCAGCCATGTTTTTCGTAGCGAGGTTGACGGGAGCATCCGCAAGAGCAAACTGCACCAACGCCTGTGTGGGCAACGACTGCTCGCCAATGCACACTCCAGGGTGCTTGCTGCCACTAACAGCGTACGCACAACTCTCAAGAGCTGGTATGTTATGGCGTCGGACTCTATTGCACAAAAGTAGGCGGTACCAACGAAGACAGTGTGATACAAATTGCATCAAAGAGGACGAACTTTAGTCGTTGTGCCACAATAATTAGTTTTAATTAGTGCACGCTAGACGGGTGATTTGATTAAATATGCCTTGCTTGCCACTACCAACAGCTAATCCAGTATCCACAAATAGGAACTACAACGAACTGAACCACATGGTCGGTCTGATGTGTTGCAATTCGGCATGAATTATCCATTTTAGAATTTCGTTCGTTGGTTGATTCAACGTTGTCATTCCCAAGTAACAATTTCGGTTTTATCAAGGTTCTGTAGATCCCTATTTAAGCTTGTTGAATGCTATAAAACTACGATAAAACCTTCAATGTTTCTTGGGATTTACTCTCGGACGCCATGTTCAGCTGGAACGCGGTAATTTAAATTTCAAACAGCACAAGAGGAAAATTCAACCAAATAAACTCTTTATATGGTAACTTGATTTGGGCGTCCTGAAAAGGACGGATTTAGTAATGACGGGGGAGATATATGGTAGGCGATTGAACTTGGGCTTTCTTTCTTGGTTCAGCTCCTCGTCATTGCGGGTGGCCATTTGCAGGTGACGTGGGATGATTGTCACGGGCTGCATTTTCCAGCCAACTCGTAGGCTTCAGCAACCAAGTTTTCGCAGCGAGGTTGACGGGAACATCGGCACCAACTCCAAACTGCACCAACGCTTCTCAGAGCAACGACTGCTCACCAGTGCATCCTTCAAGGTGCTTGATGCCGCCAGTTGCGTTCGTGTAGCCACTGCACTGCTCTACGATTGCCGAAATACTAAAGCAAAATGTGAAGGTTTACCTGTTTTATAACCTTCGTGGCTGGTTAGGAGACGTTCGTTACTTAAATATGAAGTCTGCAATAGGAAAGAACTATGCATTTGGTAAATTTACTCTGAAAAATCGGCATTATAAGACATCACCTTGTATGTGCGTTAATTTCGATGGCAGAATGTTAAAAAGCAATAGATTTAAATATTGGAATCAAAGCGTAGAAAATGTTTCGATCGATTGAGGCAAAAAATTTGGAAATCAATCGAGGAATGACTTAGTTATTAACGTTCAAAACCTAAGCATATTTCGTGACGCTCCAAACTTTTGTACTCGCAACGTGTACCCCTGTATTAAAAACAAAGACGTAGTCCTACGTCAAAATTGTTCATTACCGTTCTGAATAATCTCTAACTGAGTAGATGTTTTATTACGGTCTACGGCTACTCTTCTTACAATAGGTTATGGGCCGCAAGAAGTTGAAAGTTATTCACTAAGATTATTTTATTTGAAGAAGTTTTCCGCCGTATTTGGATTTACCGGAAGATCTCAAGATGGACGGAAACAAGTTCGCCATCGAGAAGCAGAACAACGGAAATTTCGAGAGCTGGAAGTTCAACGTTGAAATGCTCCTGGTTCGTGAGAGCTCTGGAAGTATGTTGAGGAAGCTACCCCGAATCCTCAAACTGATGCTGGAAGAAAGGTGATCAGAAGACTCGGGCAACCATAGCGCTACTACGTCGGAATGAGACCAGCGAAGATTGATCCGAAGTGCACTACCGCGAAGCAAACCTGGAAGGCATTAGTGGACGACTATCAGAAGTCAAGCATCACGTCGGCACTAGCCATGTTACGCCGAGTGATCAATATGCAATACAAGGAGGGTGACGATCTGGAGCGGCATCTTGAAGAAATGGAAAATCTGTTTGAACGAATCGCCAACGCAGGGTACGAGTTGCCGGCCAAAATCACGATGCTGATGACATTACGAAGCATGCCGGAATCGTACGACAATCTGGGAATTGCGTTGGAGAACCGACCAGACGACGAAGCTGACCATGGATCTGATAAGAGGAAAATTTATAGATGAAGCCCTCAAGAGACGTGACAATGTTTCGTAGCGAATCTTTGCTGAAGGTCCAATCCGGGTAGAAGCAGATGAAAAGCGTGCCACCATTGCACATTGTGTGGTCCGAAAGGGCGATTTTCAGGAATAAAATAAAAAGGCGCACTACGATGACGTGTAATCGATTGGCGTCTTCAAAGAAGTTTTTGGTAGGATCGCGATGCGCATCTGAAAAAGGGGTCGTCCATAAACTGCGTTCATCGGGGCATGATTTATTTTTTAACATTTTTGTGTGTGACGTTTTAGGGCTTTCAAACATTCAACAAAAATTGTAGAACTCACAATTTTACCGCAAAACTTTGCAAAAGCATCAGCTTGCTATCTTGTTTTTTTATTGAGATATGAAGCATTTTATATGGGAGCCCCCTTTAAAATCGATTTTCTTTAGCTCCCAACTCTTTCTTTGATCTTTCCTGGGTCCAACTAGAGTCCCAAAAGTCCTTTCCCTTACTTGAACACACAACTTTTTACGAAGACAGCAATACGCTATATTTTAGGAACCGAGATGATACAAGCGTGCCTGATGTCTCCAAAATACTTCTTTCATCTCGCGGGTGCCATATACTCAAAATCGGCGCAAACTATTTTGGAAACAAACATGCGCGACACTATGTGCACATATTTTACTTAACATTTAAAATGTCTTAATATATGGGGGATAATTCATAATTACTAGGCGGGCATGAATCAAAGAAGGCGGATTTCGGTAAAAATACAGCTTCAATGAGCTTTCAACTGTAATTTCACTTGAGTTTTCTGCACATTTATGGTAAAGAAGTCTTTCTTTTCACAGAAACACCGATGTCGATGCTTGGATGATGGCTGCATCTCTAGCCTTTAAATTTGAAAAGATTACAGGCATTTGTTTTATCGAACATACTTCTTCAACAATAACAATGAAGGGAGGTGACATGCGACATATTATGTGTTGAGGAAATCATAGTACCATGGAATCGCAGGAAGAGAAATAATTAATTATCCTAACATCGTTGCTGAGTACGGTAATAAAAAATGATCTTATCAATCGGAAAAGTGTTTAAAGAAAACCTCCTGCCGAAGAAATAAGCAGCTAGAAAAGGACGAAATCAATTTGTAGGCAAACCATCATCTGAACCAATTGGTCCTCTGTCCAGGTGCCACAGCTGAAACTGAACACTAGTGATTGCGAATGATTTTTTATAGAAATGTCCATCACAAGTATCCAATATCCAGAGAGCGTTAAATTTCTGGATATTGGATATTCCGTAATGGATATTTCTATTAAAAAATCATTCACAATCATAGTGTTCAGTTTCGAGCCCGGAAAGGGAACTCACCTAGACAGAGGACCAATTGTTCAGATGGTTTCCGACCAGAAGCGGTATTACATAAAAATAACAAAATTATAACAAACCTTGTTACGACTAATTGATTATGATATAAATTTGTTTAAAAAAAATTCATCTGGATAATTGTAAAACATACTATGTAATGTAAACTATGATTTAATGCCCAGGGAGGCACAAGCTGCGTAAAGAAAGTGAATTAATTTTAGCACTAAATGATATGATTTTGCTGCCATCAGTAACAAAACCTGTTACAAAATTTGTTTTGTTTATGTTATATGTATATCATAGTTTGCTGTTTTCGTTATTTTGTAGCTGTTTATTTCTTCGGCTTGAGGTTTTCTTTAAACACTTTTCCGATTGATAATTATTGTTTTTTTTTACCGTACTCAGCAACGGATTGTTAGGATAGTGAATTATTTTCTCTTCCTGCGATCTCCATGGCTTACTTGATTTCCTCAACACATAGGTATGTCGCATGTCGCCTCCCTTCATTGTTATTGTTGAAAACAGTATGTTTCGATAAAAACAAATGCCTGTATCTTTTCAAATTTAAAGGCTAGAGTACAGCCATCATCCAAAACATTGTGTGTTTCTGTGAAAGAAAACTTTCTTTACCATAGAATGCCGCGGAAAACTCAAGTAAGAAATTGCAATTGAAAAGCTCATTGAAGACTGTATTTTACCGGAAACCACACTTCTGATTCATCCCCACCTAGTAATTGTGAATTACCTCTCATATATTAAAACATTTAAATGTTAAGTAAAATATTTGCCATAGTGTCACGTAATTTTGTTTCCAAATGTTTGCGCCATTTTGAGATATAACCCTTTAAAAATGCATATTTTTGAAATAACAAAACGCTTGTATCATTTCAGTTCTAAAAGAGGCGTATTGCTGTCTTCGTAAAAGTTGTGTGATGTTGAAGGAGATGTTCGCTCATCCATGAGGCACTAAGAGTGAACAACAATGGCTTTTAGCTAGAATTGAAAGATATGAAGAGAAAGTTTTTGATAGTTCCGCTAGTGTGCGGCAGGCTCGGAAACATAGCAGATGTTTTGTGGAGAAAATTTAGCGAAAAGGGCATGTGTACAGTGGTACTCGAACTCAACGACATTTTTGCCTAACATCCCACTGCAGGTGGTCAAAGCACGGACTAAGTCCGCCACTTCAACAGGCAAAAATGTCCGGTTGGAAGACGCTCATGTACCACTGTGGCTTGTATAGTTATTCTAGCGATCTATTGTGTGCACTCTGTTTACTGATGCGCAGTGGGAGGAGGAACCTCTCCTTTTTTGGGTTTGTTTTGACTCGGCACCGACCGACGATCACTAAGGCTGTGTTTAAGCTAAAAGGAAAAAACTTTCTGGAACACAGTAGACCGAGGAAAAATCAAAGCAGGTTAGAGCTAAAAACCGATTTTTAAAGGGGTTCCCACATAAAATGCTTCGATATCTCCAATAAAAAACAAGATAGCAAGTTGGATGTTTTTTGGCAAAAGTTTATGGAAATTGTAGGGAGTTCTACAATTTTGTAGAATGTTTTAAAAGCCAAACGTCAGCACAAAAATGTTAAAAAAATAGATCGTGCTCCCCGATGAACGTGCAGTTTATGGACGACCCCTTTTTCAGATGCGCCTTAATCTTACCAAAAACTTCTTTGAAGACACCAATTTGATTACACGTCATCTAAATGCACTTTTTATTTTATTCCTTAAAATCGCACTTTCGGACCAATGTGCATTGCCATAAGCCAGGGCACAAGAAACAGGACTGCCGATTACTGAACCAGAGGAAAGACTCAAATCCGCCGAAAGATCGAAAACCATTCAAGCCGAAGGCACGAGCAGTGAAGGAAGAAACCGTTGATGACGAGTTCGCATTTTCAGGCTGATCAGAGACGAAGATCGAGAACAACAGCTGGATCATCGATTCAGGCGCGTCAAGTCACATGTGTGGAGATGAAGAATTCTTCAGTGAAATGATGCCGATCTCAAGAACAAACGTAACTCTCGCTAATGACAACATTGCTGAAGTGAAGGCCAAAGGTACCGGATTGCTGATCTGCGGAGGAAAGAATGGTGCTATGAAGAAAATTACCTTGTCAGAGGTTCTACTGGTTCCGGAGCTGGAAACAAATTTGGTGTCCGTTAGCAAGCTGACCGAGAAAGGAGCAAAAGTTGTGTTTGCTGGCAACGACTGTGTAATTTCGCACAACGGTAAGCATGCAGCTACAGCCGTGAAGTCTGGAGGATTGTATAATCTAAAGCTTGCAAAAACGGAGACAGCAGCAGCGGTGCACACAGAGAAATGCTTGCACCACTGGCACAGGAAGTTGGGACACCGAGATCCAAATGCCATCCGTCAATTGGTCAACGATAAGCTGGCTACAGGAATCCACATTGAAGAATGTTCGGTGAAGGAAACGTGTAAATGCTGCATCAAGGGAAAAATGAGCCGTTCACCATTTCCCCAGGAAGCTGAAAGATCATCGAGAGCTGTATTGGATCTGGTCCACACCGACATCAGTCACCCCAGGAGGATCAAGATATTTCATGACCATGATTGACGACTTCTCAAGATTTACTGTGGTATATTTCTTGCAAAGAAAATCAGAAGCTGCTGAAAGGATTATGCACTACGTTCGGATGGTCGAAACAAGGTTTGGTAAAAAGCCGTCAATCATTCGCTCGGACCAAGGCGGTGAATACAAGTCAAAAGCACTAGGACGATTTTACCGAGCCGAGGGGATCACGCCTCAGTATACCGCTGCTTATACCCCGCAGCAGAATGGTGTTGCCGAAAGAAAAAATCGGAGCCTGGTTGAGATGGCAAGATGTCTCCTGATTGATGCGAATCTCGGATACCGATATTGGGCGGAAGCAGTGAACACAGCAGTCTACTTGCAGAACGTTCTTCCGTCAAAATCGGTGCAGAAGACGCCGTATGAAAATTGGAATGGACGAGCTCCTGATCTCAAGCACATCCATGTTTTCGGAAGTCCTGCATATGTTCACGTGCCGGATCAAAAACGTACCAAGCTGGAGCCGAAAGCTGAAAGGATGATTTTCGTCGGCTATTCAGACAATCATAAGGCGTACAAATTGATGCATCCAAATACCGACAAAGTGGTGATAAGCAGGGACGTTCGTTTTCTAGAAGCCAATGATAACATGAAGCAGATGTCACTCCCTAACGTTGTCGAGTTCGAGTACAGCCACCAGCAGCCTGATGAGATGATAGATCATGGTGATATTGATGACGCTATTGATGACGATATTGATGAAGACTTTCCAGAGGTCGACTCCACGCTGGTTCAGGAGGAGGAGGAACAAAACGAATCAACCGATATCAGTATAGACGAATTCTTGAGCAGCACAGAAGAAGTTCCTGAATCACCGCAACCGAGGCGGTCAGAAAGAGTCACGAAAGGAAAACCACCGGTGTGGTACACCGAGTCCTCAAATGTGATCTACAAGCAGCAACCCGAACCGAGAACCTACAAGGAAGCAGTTACTGGTCCGGAGCGTGAATTATGGCTAGCAGCAATCGAAGATGAGCTGAACTCGTTGAAGCAGAACCGAACCTGGGATTTGGAAGAGCTACCAGCCGGACGAAAAGCGATTGGATGCAAATGGATATTCAAGAGGAAGGAGGACGAACAAGGCAAGACTCGTGCCACAAGGGTTCACACAAAAATTTGGAACCGACTACGATGAAGTATTCGCACCAGTTGTCAAGCAGGTAACCTTCAAGATTTTCGCAACCGTCGCTACCCAGAGGAAGTTGCTGCTGAAACATGCTGACGTTAAGACCGCTTACCTGGACGGGGAACTGCAAGAAACCGTTTACATGAAACAGCCACTCGGAATACGTTCAGACAATGATGATGCAGTTTGCCGCCTACGAAAGAGCCTCTATGGGTTAAAGCAAGCCGCTCGTGTCTGGAACACCACTTTTGACGCCGCACTGAAGACGATGGGATTCACGCAGTCCAAGAACGATTCCTGGCTCTATTATCGTGGAACAGGTGACGATCGCGTTTACGTTGATGACATCGTTATGGCCTGTCACACTGACGACGAGTACCAGGCCATTATTCGAGGACTGAACAAACATTTCAAAGTGACATCGTTGGGCGATATTCGCAATTTTCTTGGAGTTGAAGTCAGACAAGCCAAAGGATCAATTTCGCTGAATCAAAGCAGGTACATTCGGAAACTCATCAAAGATTCCATTGGATCCTGGACATTTGCAAACCAAGGAAGAGAGCGATAAACTACCGAACAATTCGCAGCACGCTAGCTTGGTTGGAGGTTTGCTCTATGTTGCCGTTAATACTCGTCCGGATATCGCCGTTAGCGTATCAATACTAGGACGAAAGATGAGTTGTTTCCGAGAGATTACAATGAGAAGATGATCGCTGCCGCAACAGTAATCATGAACCATCCAAGTCAACCGGGAACCAAGGTTATGTGAACAGAGAGAGAGATCATGGGCTGAGGATTCGCCGGAAGATGGACTTATTCTGGTATGACTACCATCGGTCAACAGTCTCAAACCGTATTCGTCGATTAATTGCTCCACTATAATTCCTCTTCGATCATTGGACCTACTGTGTGTGTTTGTGTGTGTGTGCGTTTTTTTTCATAAGACCATCAAAAATCTGCGCAACAGACACCTGAGACACCACACAATGTTCAGGCGAACAGGGTTGGGCTCCTGCCCGACCTGCTAAAAATGTGTCTCCCGGAAATTCCGGATCCCTTATCCTCCTTACCTCGATCCCCCCGGGACCACGAAATGCTGCGACTACTTAGGGGGGTGGGGGTGTGCTCATGCACTTCTTCTAAAATTCCAACCCCTAGCTAAGGCTAGTTCGCCGACTGGCTGGATGATCCACTGCTCCGCTGCTACGTTGTATCCATCTCTCGAATCCTCCTGCTTCCCCCCAGCGTCGAGGGTGCACGGAAAAAAAATCCGTGCCCGGATCCGTGAACTGCAGTCATGAATTCGAGAACAAGCAAAAATACACCGTGAACTGAATCACGTAATCATGAACTAAATCACGTTTTTAGGTAAAAATCCTGAAAACGTGAACTAGTTCACGGTCCGTTTTCATTTTCGTGAACGCTTTTGTTTCTGTGTGGTCCACCAGTTCCGGTGAAGGAAACTTCCGCACTGATGGTGGCTTACGCACATTGCGCCGACTTCGTCTTCGGGTTGCAGAGGTGGTCCGACAGTTCCGGTGGTGGATGACGTCCGCACTGGCGGTGCCCTACTTACCCGAAGCACTTTCTTCTTTCTTCAGCAGGCTGGTTGTTCGAGTGCCGTGGTCGGCCCGACGATTCCGCTTGGCTTCCGGTTCACCAGCGCTTCGACGACCCGAAGCTGAACACTGCTCACTGCGGTGGATACTCCTCAGAACCAGCGCTTGTTTGCTGGTCCCGTCTCCATTTACGCTGTAGCTCTGACAGTATTTGCGTCACAACTCTGCTCACCGCGTTCCACGTGTCTTCCTCGTTGCACATTCGCTCTGCGATATTATCCGGCCTTGGGACAGGCATTACCCTTCGCAATTCCGTAAACCTCGGACAGTCAAACACCACGTGCTCTGGAGTCTCCTCTACGTTGGCACACGCCGGGCAGAAAGGTGGCGACACATGACCACACCGGTGCAGGAACTGTGTGAGGTAAAAGTTCACCTCTCCATGCTGCCTGTCGACCCACGTCGACACATTGGGGATGAGCCGGTGGGTCTACCTTCAATTCTCCGCGTTGTCCCACTCCTGCTGCCATTTGACCATGCAGTCTAGCCTCGCCGTCTTCCTCATATTACTGGTTCCTCTCCGTTGATAGCATTCGATATCCCCTGCTAGGGTTACGCAGATTGGAATCATCCCAGCGATAACGTAAACTGCCTCCAACGAGATGTTTCTGTACGCACTCGCGACTCTAATTGCCATCAGACGAAACACGCTGTTCAACTTGCTGCGGTTACGTTTCGTTTTGAGCGCGGCTTCCCATGCTAGAACGCCGTACCGCAGTATCGAGGATGATACGGCCGCCAGAAGTCGCCTCCTGCTGCTTTTTGGACCACCGACGTTCGGCATGATCCTTGCAAGCGCACGGACCATTTTAGCCGCCTTTTCGCAGGAATAGTCTACATGGGTGTTGAAATTCAAGCGGTCATCGATCATCACTCCTAGATGTCTTAAAGCCCGCATGGCCGTTATGACGTGCCCTAATACGGTAATCTGCATCCACTGGATCTTTCGGCAGTTGCTGACCAGCATCACTTCGGTTTTGTGGTGAGCAAGCTGCAACTTGAATGTGTGTGTGTGTGTGTGTGTGTGTGTGTGTGTGTGTGTGTGTGTGTGTGTGTGTGTGTGTGTGTGTGTGTGTGTGAGAGAGTGTGAGAGAGTGTGTGTGTGTGTGTTTTATCTATCACTCATTGGCCGGCAATCGTATTATGGAAGAAATCTGTTTACAACAATCCCTCAAGTGACCATTGGAAGCAGCTTTAATTCCTTTTCCGTTGCGTAGACCGGGAATGTTTGGCTTGCTGGACCGTGATTCTTTCTATCAACGTCTCTTTAAACTGTACGTCTGCTGTAGACGTTTTAGTTCATTCGAGACGGCATAAGGACCGCAAGCACCTGAGCATTGTAGTGTGCTCCCCATTCCCTCTGCTTATTCAATTTTCGCTCTATTATCCTTCATTCCCTTATCGAAAACCTACAAGACATTTCGACGTTACATCATTGACCCTTACAGGCCGCTTGGATGTCTATGACTGTGGTCCTTAGTCAGAACTTTCTTTTTAAGTTCGACCGCTATACGCTGGCTTATATTTTATCATGTAAGTCCAACGCCCTCAAGTACTTTAGTACAGATAACTCTGTACTACGGTCGTTATACAATACTTCACGTATTGAGCCTATAACTCCCGTTTTGACTCTCAATTGTGCCCTAGCAGGGCACTCCACCAATAGATGATTAACATCTAACTCCGCTCCGCACCCTTGGCAGTAGGCCTTACCACCGTTGATACGAGGCCCGTGAGTGAGTCGAGTATGTCCTATCCTCAGCCGAGTCAGAGTCCTCTGATCTCGAGGGTAGGGCATATCTTTCCACTCTTGTGTCGTATTCTTGATACGCCGGAGGAACGCATCTCGGTTGTTATACCAAGATTTCTCCCAAGCGTATCGAGAGGCCTTCTTCACCCAGCGGGTAGCGTCGCTATAAGGGACAGGAAGGTCCCCCAGTTGAGCATGACGACCCTGGTTTGCCAGTTTATCAGCAGCCTCATTACCTGGTATACCTGCGTGTCCAGGTACCCAGACGAAGGTTACGTTAGTAAACAGTTGCACCTCCAACAGCCACGGGTGTCCCACCTGCCCATGCTCAAGGGCGGATAGACAACTCGCGGAGTCAGAAAACACAGGATTCAACAGTCTGAGACCCGTTTGACAACTTGCATGCCTGCAAGAGTGCATAGGCCTCAGCTGAGAAGATACCGCAGATGCCGGGTAACCGACCGCAACGGCTTATAGCACTTCCAGATACTCCGTAACCAACCTCATCTTCTACTAACGAGCCGTCCGTAAACAGCAGGTTCAGGCCTTCGAATGTGGAGGCAATTTCTCCAAAGGCCGCCTTCGGGACTTCAGGGTTTGCCCTTGCCCCACATAACTGCCGGATGCGCCAGTCCACTTTGGGGCGCGTAGAGTCCCATGCCCGTTGCCACAGCCTAGGAAGCTGACACAACGTGGGAATCTCTACTCCCGTAAGGTCACGCCACCACTCTTTTGCCCTACAGACGGTAGGTCTGTAGCAAAGAGCGGGGTCCCTTTGTAGTAACCTCATGGCTTTGGTAGCCATGTCTTCAGTTACGACATTCACCAAGGGGATCTTACCACATTCCACCAATAGGGAAGCTATAGGTGAGGTCCGAAAGGCTCCGCTACAGATCCTATAGGCCTCATTGTATTGAGGTTCTAGGATTCTAAGCAGGGATATTCCACCCCTGCTCCATAGCTCCGATCCATAGAGTATGCACGGTACGATCATTGCCCGTGCAATCTTGGTCAATGTACAGCGAGAAGCTTCAGAGAAGCGGCCGTTTAGGGCCCTAAGAACGTTCAACTTTACGTTAACATTCGACTTCACTGCCTTGGCGTGCTTCACAAAACGTAGTTTGTGGTCGATCGTCACGCCAAGAAGCTTCATTTTCCGTACTGCCTTGACTTCTAGCTCGTCGATACAAACGTGGGGTAACCTAGGCCTATGAGTATGACCAAAGCAGACGTGCAGGGTTCTAGACTTCTCGGGGGAAATCCTAAACTCAACCCCTTCTGCCCAGTCAATCACATTATCCACAGCTTTTTGAATCCTGCTTCTGACTGCCCTTGCGTATTTACCAAATACGACAAGAGTTATGTCGTCAGCGTACACTAGGATGTGTACGTTTTCGGGGATGCGTTCAAACACTGAGTTCATCGCAATGAGAAACAGTGTGACAGATATGACAGACCCTTGCGGGATGCCATTCTCTAGCAACCTTGGATTGGAGGTTGCGCCGGCGGTCAATACTCGAAACTTCTTATTGTGTAGGAAGTTTTCCATATAAGCCAACATACGTCCTTTAAACTTCCATTTCTTGAGGGTAGTCAAGATAGGGAGTCTCCATGTCATATCATATGCCTTGGACAAATCGAGAGATACTACATCGACGTGTAGTTTCTCTGTCTTGGCCTTGTCCAATAAATGATCGAGTTCAGAGAAGAACGTCTCCGACCCATAGCCGCATCGAAATGCGTGTTGCTGTGGGTGGATTCGCTCATGCCTCTCCAACACCGTTGACAGGCGAGTCACTACACGAACCTTTGTTGGTACTACGGTACCTCCCCTCTGCCAGTGACTTTACACAATTTCCATCAATTCTTATCAATCATTTTAATTTTATAGTTAAGATTGAGAAGAATATACTACGAAGAGTTTCGGTTCATGGGTGTTTCGGTTATTCTATGTGACCAAAGTGTCCTCGAGGAGCGTTGCAAGCGGTGCTGTGAAGTTGGCGTGGCTTGTTTTTGCTGTGTATGCTTCGCGAAAAAATCAACCCTGCCCTTCAGTTCAGAAAGCGGGTATGGGCGCGTTCTGTCGAGTTGGTCGCGGCAGATTTTATGTGTGAATAGCAGCGTTGCCAGGTATACCGATTTATCGGTATTTATACCGATTTTTATTCTCAATACCGATATACCGACAAGGGCTCTGAAAATACCGATTTCCAACTTTTTAAACCGATAAATACCGATTTTTTATGAAAGCTATTTCAACATTATATTTGGTTTATTTTTTATCAGCGTGTTTTTTTTTTAGATTTCTTACCCCTAATTAATTATTTTTCAGAAAATATTTTCTCAAATAAAACTACACCAGCAGCCGAATTCCCGTGTTCAATGAAAAATATCAAAAATGTCTTCAAGAAAAGAAATTCTCCTAATCTCTTTCTCTTCAACCAATTTTCTTTTCTTTCAATCGAATTCCGAAGAGAAAGAGAAAGAGGAAGAGAAAGAGAAAATAATTATTTCGCTTGAAGAAAAAAATGTGCTTGTCGTTATGACCGCTAGATGGCATTAAGAAGTTTTTCTCAAATGATAGTTCAAAACGTCCTATTGCTCATTAGATATTTTGCTGCGATCTTTTTAATTGTTTTGATATTTTGCACCGAATAGGCTCTCTCATCAAATTTTAACGACATATTAGTCTATTCTTAATAATATAGTTCAAACTACGCAAGTTAAACTACGCCAAGTGACTCAAACGGGTACGTATAAACATTTGATTGATCTGTCATCAAATGACAAAATCTTCATTAAGATATTTTCAAAACTTATTCTAGAAAAGTCTGTGTTTGTAAACAAACGGTGGTGCTTATCTGCAGCAGTGAACTTTAATTTCAAAAAGTGCAAATCGGTACAAAAAATATTGAGAATGGCATCTACCACAGCGTAAGTAAGAATTTGTTCAAAATATCTTTTATGTTATTGTGCGATATTTGACAGTATGAAACAGGTTAACTCCCATATAAATGATGACATCACATCAATTTAATCAAACAGTTACCTGATCCAAGGTACCTCATCGTTGTTAAAACCTGTAAATGTACCGGTATTGTAGTGGTTCTTTCATCTTTTAAAGGAATCTCATTTAGAGGTCGATCCATCAAATCGATGAGCTTCTCAGCCAAACATTTTGGCATTCGAAACAGTTTTTCAAAATTTCCATCCGATATTTCGAATGGATCGCTTATGTCTCTCAAATACCGACGATGTCGAATTAATTTTAACTTTTCCTGTCGCTTGTACCACTTTTTTCTTGCGATATAATAAAAACAATTAATGCGTCCATGTTTAAGACCGATCAAAACAACTGTTACTTATATGACTTGATAAAATTTATGAGCAGCAGCAATTTTCTTTATGTGTTTCTTCCACATAAATCTCGAAGAGAAAATTAATTTCTTTTTCTTTTCCAAACGTCAAAAAATTTCTTTCCACAAACATTCGGAATTCCACAAAAAGAAAATTTTCAAAATCTCTTCGGAATTTTCTTTTCTTCGAAGAATTTTTGTGCTCGGAATTCGGCCGCAGATTTGAATAAATAAAAAAACAAAATAAAGGAATAAAAAAGCTTTAAACGAATAAAAAAGAAAGTAACGATAATATCCAGTTCATTCAGTCACACATAACATTTCATTAATGTTGAGTTTCAACATTATCCTTTTGACAATGGCATCTATTTTCATATCATTTAATAAAACCACAGATAACGCAAGGGAATTAAATGCCAACTATCAAACATCGCTTTGAGTTTCATATGGAGGTGATTGCATTGATCAATTTCTCTTAGTCGATATTTGGCTAATATCTTAGTCAAAGCAAGTTTCAGTATTTAACCTGCAAGACGGATATGCCAACTCGTTTACCTGTAGTTATCAATTATTTTCGGATCAAAGAAGAGAAATCGCTACATACAGTTCGCCCGTTCGAGACTCAACGCGAGAAACATTTGAATTAGTCTTAAATGCACGTACGATGAACAAATTTGGAGTATTATGGTTGTGTCTGTGATAAAACTATCGATTTTAATTATGATATTAAATGCGTTAACAAATGAAGACAGGTTGTAGTTTTAAGCAAAATATACTCATCAGTCCTATATTAACAAGCAACAATACTTTATACATTTATGCTTTTTAATATGGGATTTTCAAAAGAAATTATCAGTTTATTAATAGGGTAGAGCGCTACTTCGTCGTAGTCACTTATTTTCGTTCTATCAAGCAAAAAAAAATCAAAAATATCAAAAACACTATGCGCTCAAGAAGCAGTATTATTCAACAATAATAGATCATATCTTAGCTTATCGTGACTAACAAATCTAGTGGTATGTATGGAAAAGTGTATAAAATTGGAAGCGGTATACACTAGAATTAATTTGTTTTTGTGTTAAAATCTATTAAAATAAATAAATAAGGAATGTGCTTAGCACAACGGGAGTTGGCTCAAAAACCTTATCGCTATACATGATTTTTGTTATCTTAATAACATCTTAAGAAGTGTGTATTCTAAAATATATATATTGTAAAGTATATTTCTAAAGTTTTTTTTCATTAGGGCGTATCTACAATTGAGAGATTCTCTCCGGGCTCGCTTTCTTTCATTCATTACAGCGCCATTATAAAACTTACGAGGCATTCTTTAGTACAGGTCGAAACACAACCGTGCTGGCTAGCATACTCTACAAATAGTAGAATGAAAAACGTAAAGGTGATTGGTTTATTGTAGATTCAATTGTAGATTCGCCCTAATGAAAAAAAACCCTAGATTTATTCAAAGTATACATATTTAACCTCGAGATGGTAAAGATAAAAAAGTGGCTAATGCATTTTTTATTTTATTTTTTGTGTTTATGTCAAGCTTTGTTCATATAAAATTTGAAAATAGAAGAAAAATGATCGCCAAAATATATTGTAATCTTATATCAAAATTAAACTATAGTTCACTTGTAAAAAATCTGAATTTTACTTTATACCGATAAATACCGATATTTTTTAATAAGCAATACCGATACTGTATAAATTCACCTGGCAACGCTGGTGAATAGGCTGCCGCATCAACGTTCAAATTAAAAAACAACAATAGAATCCTGATCAAATTGTTTTTCAGACTATTCCACTGCTATGGAAAGTTACCTTGGTACAATAGATGGTAGTATCTCCTCATCATCATCATCGTAGGTTTCGCGAAAATATCAAACATCAATTCGTTACTAAACTTAAACAAATGGTGAAATCATCAAATATCCGCGTGTTTAGTGTAATACGAAGTGGGTGTAATCGATTCCCTTCCAAAATGTATGATGTTCGAAGAATTTGTCAGTTTTTGTTAATCCTTTTTTTGTGCTTCTCCCTCGCTCCCGGATGAAGAGTTTTATCAGCTTTATTGTTAGTGCTTGTATTGTGATACCCGGACAATAGGGCATAGTATTATTCAAATTTATCGCTTCGCGAGTGAGTTGATGATTATTAGCAAGAGTGTCATGATGACACAAGTCGGACCATGCGCGTGCGGAGCTGTCAATTGAGTTAAACCGGCTTCTTGTTTTTCGTCTGGCACTGCCCAAAGTTATATATGAGTGAGAGTCAGCTTGGGACACGCCACCGTGGAATTTTTTTATTGTGTATGCGTTGCGTTTATGTTGTGTGATTAAGATGCAACTGACTAACCGAAGCTGCTTACGTAGAAATCTATAACTATGGAGGAAGAAAATAGTGATAAGGTTACGTTTTTTTTTTTAGTTGGAGCACAGTGTTGTTTATGACAGGAGTTTTGCGGGATAAGCGGACAACACAAAAGTCTTTGGACTTTCAAATTTATACAGTCAAAGATCTGTACACGCTCCCTTAAAAAGATCATCCGTTTCCAAGGTCGGTCTCTTTTGCTTATCGATTAAAACGCACAGAGAAGTCAAGAACTACTACCAATTCACGTTTGTGCCCTTTATTTAGGTCTTTTTTGTTCGCAATAATCATCCTTATTGGTTTACCTAAAAACACGTTATAGCCCACCGCATTCATTTCCCTCTCCCACGGTGGAGATGCTCTTAGAAGATGAAACTTTTTTACACAATTCAGAACCGTGCAAATTTCGGCGAAACAGTTCAACCAGGACATCGAGAGAAAAAGTGAATACCAATCCGGCTGTCAGATTCCTCGAACCAGGGCTCAGAGCGTATCATGCCATGAAAGAAAAACAGAAGCGGTTGTAAAGTTTCTTTTTTTTTCTGCCTCCACACACACACGAGCAAAACGAGCGAGTTTTGCTGGTTAGGTGTGCCACTCAAGCGACAGTTGAAGTTGACTTAATTCCACTTGAGAGTGGATGAAAAATGTTAATTGAATTGACACTATTTGCTCCATCGGCAAGTTCGCTTATTATTTACACTTTGAATTACAAATGAAAAGCTTTTCCGCATCTCCAGCCGCTCCTGTCTGTGTTTGTGTGTTTATATGTTTCCATATCCTTTTTTCCATCGTTTCCATAGTGTGGTCAATACGGTGATGAGAATCGTTGGTTGGCTTTAGGAAGCGAAGCTTGCTACGATGTGACAGGCACTACGGTTCATTAATAATTTATCAGGATTGTGTGTACTCGTGGTTGGATGTTCCACTTACTCAGGAAAATGGCACGAAAAGCCATAACCCTTAACTTAAACAGGCCTAGTGCGTTAAATTAGCTTTCAGATCACTTGTAACTGGTCAAATTGACCTCATGCATTTGCTCAACTGCACATCAAAAGCAATTCAAATAGGAAAAATACACTCCTCCCTTGCTAACTTAATCGTATCTTTTTTCACAAACAAATTGAACCTAATCTAAATCATACGGTTCATTGGGTTCGAAAAGAAGCAGATGCAACAGCACCACTCGGATACAGTCAATTACTGCTGCCAGATGGTACGGAACTGAAGTAATTTCACATGTCGTTTCCAATGTTTGCTTCTGCTACGTTTCCACAGCTCCGGACTTTATCTTTCTAGTTCATCCCGGGGTGATCATTGCAAAAACATGGCTGACTGACTGACTGATTAAGCATAATTTCATCCGGTTTCCTGAAAATTGCTAATTGGCTGCGTCGCATCGCGACGCAGTTTCTTGAAGGCATCATCAAATCAGCCGCTCTTGAAACAATTTTCCACCCGATTGTAATGCAATCAACTTTCGAAGGAGGATTGCGCTATAGCAACACCGTCGGAGCTGCAGGAAATTCTCGGGATTAATGCAAAGGAAAATTTTCAATGAAGTGGGACTCATAAGTCACGGCTAACAGTTTTAGCGGTATTGTCTTACGCGGGATGAGGTGAAGCGATGCGATGCTATTCAGATGGTGAGCTTCGCAGTTTTTGTTTCATTCTATGCAATTAACTTCAATTCAAAGGCTTTTGCAATGTTTCTCTTAGATTTGCTGGAGAGAAAAAACTCACTAGACTGATGCAAGATTTGAAATTTTCGTTCGTCTAGGCTTGAACGATTTCAAATAAGCCTTTTAAAATTTGAAGCCATTTAGTATGGAACTGACTGTGCACAACCAGTTCTAAATTTGTATGGAAATTACTAGGGAAAACCTCCAATTTTTGTTTGCATCACACCGGAAATTCAAATCTGCTTTGAAATTTTCCGCTTACATTTGCATTGAAAAAAATGGACAAACATCGTCGATTTTTCATGGGTTTACCTTCACCTGCACTGACAAAACTACAGATGCAGTATCAATCATAGTAACCCATGAGCCAGCAGAAAAAATTTGACAGCTCTATCAGTTAAAATCTAACCAAAAACAGTGAAGCAACTCCGTTCAGAAGTGTGCGCGTTCAATGAACGACACTCCGCCGCGTCGAAAACGGACATCGTGCGGTACTTTGTGGCATCTACAACATCTTGGCACTATTAGACAACAATCAGAGCATCGAAAGAAAACCCGGTTCCGGACGGCCGACGACCATGAGCGACAAGTAGCTCCAGAGAATGCTGAAAAGGTAGACCGAGGGGAAAGTGGCTACATCGCTGCGTGCGCTTGCCCGGGAGGTCGGTTCAACCGGCCAAACAGTGAAAAAGTACCTGGCGAACATGAACATACATGTCAGGAAGCGGAAGTCGTGTCCACTGATTTCGGAGCTGCAGGCAATGACGGTGCGACAGCGGCTGAATAAGATGGTCAACTCGATTTTCCCGGCGAATCGCGACATGGCGGTGGTGATGTACGACGAGACCTATCCACCCTGGACACTTCACCTCAATCTCGTCAGTGCTAACAACTGTTAATGGGAAACATTTGTTACTTTCTGCTTCCGAAATCATCAGATAAACAACTCGAGAGTCTTTTTCATGGCGTGAAGCCTTGGCTGTTCAGATCAGACACAGTGGCTGCATTTCACCTCCTAGGTTCGAAAGATCTGCTACTTCTTGTTCCATCAGTGGCGAACCTTCATCAAGAAAGGCAAACGTGGAGATTTGAACGTTCTTACCATACAGTACCGCCGGTATTAACAAACGTGTTCGCTCTTCGTAAAACAGAAATACCCCTAATGTTTCCGCTACAAGAAAATTCACCCTGCCATACGTACTCCCCACGTAGTCGTGATAAAGCACACAAAACAGCAAGACACAATGTTGTTCGAAGCTTTACAACGCCAACCCCCATTAAGAGCATAACTGATGTTTATTTATTCCGAAGAATTTCATTTCTTGCCACGCGCTGTTTGTTTGCAAGTGCCATTGCAATGTTCGGTTTTCAGGCCAGCCAGACACACAGTGACTGTCATGTTTGTCTCGTTGTTCCGATGCGACAGTTTTATTCTCGTGAATAAGACATGGCTTGGCACGGGTGGCGAACGGTATTCGTTCTGAATTTATTGGCAGTTTCGAGCAAATACTTTTTTCCGAATAAATACCATATGAGGTTCCGTTGAAACTGAAATTAAGTTTTTCCCTAGCGATCCGGTGCTAAAGAATCATCTTCATGGCAACACTTCTTAGTCTTTATTTTATGGTGGGAAACAGATTTTTGAGATAGTGAATTAGCGAAGAGTGGTAAGATGCCATACCTTTTACCTTCAGCTGACAGTGTTGAATCTGACTCCAAATGCTAATTTTTCACTGTGTTTGGCAATATCGATTAGTAACAACTGCTACACCCTGCTTTACAGCTTTCTACAGGTTACTGCTTTACAGCCTGTTGCCTACAGGAAAATGGTTGTCTGTCAATCAGATCCCTGGTAGAAACTGACACTTTGTACTTTTGGCACTCTTGTACATTCACCTCCACACAGTTCTGGCAGCACGGACATCGTTCATCAGTTGCGAGTTGCAGAGTCCTACTCGATGTGTTAAGTGACCACGATGAAAACAATGGATTGGCATATTACGAAAGACTAGCGAAGAAACGTGTGATGCTCTGAATACATAGAATTTATTGAAGACTCTTTATTTGAATGTAGAGCAGTTCAAGGCAAAACCGGCCATAAAATGTCGAAATTTGACACGAGCCTCTTGGATTCGGACAATATTTCGCATATGTATTCAGTATAACATAATACGTATTTTGACATAAGGGTATACTGTTTGGATTCAAGGCAGACCCCCTTTACTCCTTCTAAATTTTAGAAACAGATAGCAACGCCACGCTCATCTTCAACGAGATAACGTTGAACCACATTGATAGGTAAAACAAACAAACACATGCATTGTTGCGATTTGCATTGTTCTTTACAAATTTGCATAAAATATTTAAATTTTGATATATTTTGAATACCACTCAAATAACTACCTCAGCTTCAATGTAAATGCTCCAAAACCACTGTTTTAACATTTAACATTTTTTAGACTTAAGTAAACAACTTTGCAGAAGAAATTGTGTCGATCAATGGCGCTAGTATACTTTGTGTATTACTTCAATTATTAGAACGATATTATAAATTTACTGTTTTCAGGAAATTTAGTTGGAAAATTATGAGTTTCCAGACGCTCGGCTCAATAGTTCAGAATTATCTCAATCCGTGGCGCTAGTGTGCTGGTGAAGCTACTGTATAATCTGGATCTCGAAATTATTGACTTATAGTTAGATGGCATCTACGAGAAAGATATTTCACTAGTGAACATAAGAGGCTGACTACCCCAGTATAAGTATTTGTGGTACGTTCTTCTGACAACTTCGGGTTAGTCCTTCAGAGAAGTTTTACATAAAACCTTGGGTAAGTCCTTCAAAGATGTTCATGAAAGTTCTTCAGAGAACTTCATGGAAGTTCTTCGAGAAGCTCATGAATATTCTGCTGAGAACATCAGGGAAGTTATGCATACAACTTCATGGCAGTTCTTCATAGAACATCATAGAAGTTCTTCATAGAACTACATGGAAATTTTTCGGAGAACTTCATGGAAGTTCTTCATAGAACCTTAGCGAGGTTTTTCAGAGAAATTTACAGAGAACTTCTTGGAAGTTCGCCATAGAAAGTTATTCATAGAACTTCATGGAAGTTCTTCATCATACTTCATGGAAGTTATTCATTCATAGTTCTACAGAAAACTTCTTGATAGTCCTGCAGAGAACTTCATGGAAGTTCTTCAGAGAACTTCTTGGAAGTTCTTCATAGAAAGTTATTCATAGAACTTCATGGAAGTTTTTCAGAGAACTTCATGGAGTTCTACAGAGAACTTCATGGAAGTCCTGAAGAGAAGTTGATGAAAGTTCTGCAGAGAACTTCATGGAAATTTTTCATAGAACTGCATGGAAGTTGTCAGAGAAATTCATTTAAGTTCTTTAGTAAACATCACGAAAGTTCTACAGAGAAGCTCATGAATATTCTGCAGAGAACATCATGGAAGTTCTGCATACAACTTCATGGAAGTTCTTCATAGATCGTCATGCAAGTTCTTCATAGGACCTCAGAGAGGGTTTTCAGAGAACTTTACAGAGAACCTCTTGGAAATCCTGCAGAGAACTTCTTGGAAGTTCTTCATAGAAAGTTATTCATAGAACTTCATGGAAGTTCTCCAGAGAACTTCATGGAAGTTCAGGGCCGAACCCGCCAAAGGCTGAAAGGCACTATAATAAAGAAAGAAAAAAAAATTCATGGAAGTTCTACAGAAAACTTCATGGAAGTCCTGCAGAGAAGTTCATGGAAGTTCTGCATATAACTTCCTGGATGTTCTTCATAGATCGTCATACAAGTTCTTCATAGAACTTCATGAAAATTCTTTAGAGAACCTTAGAGACCTTTGTCAGAGAACTTCATGGAAGTTGTTCAGAGAACTTCATGGAAGTTCTTCAGAGAACTTTAGGAAAGTTATTCATAGAACTCCATGGATGATCTTCAGAGACTTTCATGGAAGTTCTTCAGAGAATGTCATGAAAGTTCTGCAGAGAGTTTCATGAAAATTACTAAGAGAACTTCTTGAAAGTTCTTTATAAAACTTCATGGAAGTTCTTCATAGAACTTTATGGAAGTTATTCAGAGAACTTCATTAAATTTCTCAAGAGAACTTCAGAGAAGTTCTTCAAAGAACTTCGGGTAAGTCCTTCAGAGCTTGATGGAAGTTCTTCAAAGAATTTCATGGCCCGCCTGCCGCTGCGGACTCTATCGGTAGTGGAGTTGCGGCCACCATGAAACTCTCGAAACCAATATATAACGGTGTAGTTTGTCACAGCATTTGCCCCATAATACTTATCTAACTTTTCTTTAGTTTGTCAGTCATAGTGGAGGGTGAGCCGGTTTCTTTCCGTTGTTCATTCACTAACCGCCAAAAAAGCTCTTCGGTTTCGTTTTGAGACGACTCTCCATTTGAGACTGACAAGCTGTTATTAAGGTGTAAGTAATCATCGTTGGCGCATGCGAAGTTTGTCCTAGTAGAATTGGCGCGATATGTGCAGTGTTTCCTCAGAGCAGCCCTTTCAATTAGTTTCAAATGTTTGAGTGGCAGTGGCGGTTGAGTGGCAGAAATTGATCATCGGCGTACAGCAAAATATTGCAATTAGTCGAAGCAGCAAAATTCACATCCCCGTTTGCAAGGGTCGTGTTCCAATACGCGTCAGTGAGAAATTAGCTCATTTCCTCAAAATCAGCATGGGTGAAGTCATAATAAACGTGTTCGATGTTGTCATGGAAGCAATACTTAGCATTAAACTTCAGTGTCAGAAGCAGGGGGAATGATTTCTGCAGCTTTTGACAAACGACTTTGAAGCTTGAAGAACGGGAAATCTTTGATCCAATTCTTCTTCTTCTTAAGTTATGAAACAAAGATCTAGCAAACGGTTATTCGCGTTCTAAATGCCATTAACTTGCCGAAGTCTGAAGGTAGGATAACCAGGTAGCTGACGTGCCGCCATGTTTTCGAAGCCAACATTGGATCCGTCTTCGTATGATTTGTTTACAAATTTTAGCTGAATTCAACAGCTGTCAGTGGGGCCCATGATTCTGGGCCCGCCGCGATGTTAGCTCTTTTCAAGACAAAGGCAATAAGATAGGGGTGCCAGCTACCTGAGGATAACCATCAAGCGAGGAGAGAAAAGCCAGCCTGAATGACAAGTAGTAGTCGATTAGTAGTCAAAGTGAAATCATGTTCATCTACTGTTGATTAAAAACAAAATTTCTTATGAAATTTATTTGGAATCCGCCAATAAAATCAATAATGTAGAAGTCTCCCATATCTTTCAAACTATTAATCCAACCGTGTGGACGTGGCTGGATAGCTCAGTAGTTATCCGTTCAGCTTACTGAGTAGATGGTCGGTAGTTCAATCCCAGGCCCGTCCTCTTCCTTGTCATTTGTCTCTTGCCACTTTCTATCATCACTAGATTTAAAATATAAAACAGTCTACTGCGCTCTTTCATTGATCGCATCACTTACCACAGTGAATCCATGATCTATAAATAACCTGCCTCACTAACACAAAAACCATCCTTCCATTGACAACTGTGGAGACGCAGAGGTAAACACGGTCTCTAACCAACGATTGTCAAACTAATCAACCTTCCCCCCTCCCCAAAGACCGTGAGGACGTGGCCGGCGCCAGTACTGATCTAGAAATAAAATTAGTGAACTTTTGCATTGATGATGCCAAGCTACTCCCAAGCTCCATCTATGTGGTTTTCTGTGCAATTACACTAGTTCTGATCGGTAACGGAGTAGCAACTAAGTATGCTATGTTATTAGGTTTTGCTGACTATCCTGTTTTCATTACTTGAAGGAACTTGCCAACCATGCGTCCCCATCAGTCCGAAGATATTTTTATAAATTTATTTAGCTTTTTGAGAACTAAGTGATTGTCCGTAAGCCACGTGTTCTCATTTTTAGGAATACTCGACTTTCCCCCTCTACCCCTCTTTAGTCGTTCTCCGACCATACAGTTTTTTGAATATATATAGTGCATGTTTTCTGGTCAACTCCTTCGTGTTACATTTTTTAAACGCCTTTTGCTCTGACTTCCGGGTATATTCCATCTTCTTGAATCAACATGTTATTCAAATTTTCTGGGTGCAATTTTTTTGCAAATAATAAGAACATCTTCGTCACAAAAGTAGCGAAGATAAACAAATGGATGCAAATTAATAGAAGTATACCAGCAAGTCTAGCCTGGAGACGAAGAACTATATCTTGCTGTTCAATGCGTTCGACGATAACAAATGAAACCTATCGCGTTCGACTATTCAAATGTCAAGAAAATATATTAGAAGGAACATATGAAAGAAAAAATATTATTAATGAACCAATGTTGTTGCTGTTAACTCAAATCGAATCGAATCAGTAATGTGCCGAGTGTGCTATGTGGCAGTGTCTTCTAGGAAAGTCTTTCAATCTTTCAAGATAAATCATAAAAACGCGGGGGCTTTTTGAAAAAAAATGTTTTTTCAGTGTATCTATTTTACATGGAAATTTCGAAATCTCTTACACAAGCACGCAAGCCAATGATCACGAAAGGATACATCTGCCTCTTTGTTAGCCTTAGCACACGTACCATTCATCTTGAGCTTGTGTCCGAGAGAGACGATTGAGACGAGTTTCATGCCACCGAGAAGTCCACACTTCGGTGGAATTTGGGAGGCCGGTGTAAAATCGGTTAAACACCATTTGAAGAGGGTCGTCGGTAATCAGAAGCTAACTTTCGAGGAGCTGTCGACTGTATTGGTACAGATAGCAGCGGTACAGGTATACCTCGATAGTACGTACATCAAGTTTCTTACTTCAAATCGCAATCGCATAAAAACTACTGATTTAATCTCCATTTTCATTTGATTATAAGAAAAAGCAGCTTCTGTTCTTCCTTTTGGTTGTATTAGATTTCAGATACAATCAGTAGTTTTTATGCAATTTCAATTTGAAGTGTGAAAGCTGTTTTTTACAAGCTCTAGCATATTTTCATTAATAGAAATGTTGACGACTCTCTCAACCACTCAACCTTTAATTCCTTCATTATATTTTCCATTAAATGGCGTAATATGACCTTAACATTTCAGTACACGATCATCAACTACTATTTGAGCGGTTCAGAGGAACACAGCTGTTCATCATTATTAATTGCATATCATAAATATAATATTATGGAAGAAGTAATAAAATAATTAATAAAATTTTAATTGCTTCAGTTTGGTGATCAGACAGGAATAATTATTTTATTACATTATATCAAATAATAATCAAAATTAATAAATGCTCTTCATTCCAGAAGGTTATATATCTATATGTCATGATTAAATCATCATCATATATATAATAGCCCTGTTTGTCTGTCCGGTGACTAGCCAACCAGACGCAGCAAGCGGGGAAATTCTCACAAAAAATAAAATCTCCACGAAACGTCAAAATTCAAAAACAAACAGTCCTCAACCGCTCGCAATGAGATGCCAGTTGTAAATATGGTTTTAAAAATCGATCGACAAAAAGACCAGCGGCGATATAATGCGGCAACCGCTGACGAAGTTGCGATGATTTTCGTCAATGAGGATGGTGAGCCACCGTTCAACAGGGACATCCGAATCTACCCGAAAAATCCGGTTAACTCGCAACAGCAGTTTCTGAATCTTAGCATCTTGAGCTTGAATCTGGATCCGATGGCGTATGCATTGTTGTATCCGTATGGCGAACCAGGATGGCAACATAATTGGCAGTGTAATGCGTACGAGAATGAACAACCGTATTAGGACCAACGTAACTATGTTGCAATATAAAGTTGCTCAGACGGCAATACGCACTGCAGAATTTAACCCCGTAATGAACGCTGGCAAACTAACCCAGCAATGGTTGGTAGATTCCTATCTTCAAGTAGAAGCTAACAACCTTAACTATATTAGGTATATTAGTAACTGTAACTGATATATTAATCAATAAATTACATTACATTAGGCAAAACCAGCGACGACTCCGAGCGGAACAGTATCAGGGGCTCACTGATCATGTGGAGAATTTGGCAGCCGATGGGAATGTTGCAGCCGGCGTCCCGGTGATTCTTCCCTCGAGTTTTGAAGGATCACCGAGAAATATGCATGAAAGGTGCAGCGACGCGATGTCCCTATTTGCAAAATTTGGAGCTCCAGACCTTTTCATTACGTTTACGGCTAACCCTAATTGGGCAGAAATTGTTGACAATCTCCACCCCGGAGAAACCACCTCCGATCGACCCGATTTGGTGGTTAGGGTATTTACGATTAAACTAGCCGCTTTGATGGATGACCTGTGGAAAAATAACAAACTGGGACGATCGAAAGCCTACGTGTACTCGATCGAGTTCCAAAAGCGAGGACTTCCCCATGCGCACATTTTAATAACATTACCAGCGGAGGACAAATTTACAACGGCTGAGCGGATTGATGCATTTGTAAGTGCGGAAATACCAGCGACTACACAACCAAGTCTACGCGGAATTGTTTTGAGGTTCATGATGCATGGCCCATGCGGACCTTCTAATCCAAGAGCAGTATGTATGGAAAACGGTACGTGTAAAAAGGAATTCTCAAACCTTTCACTCCACACGACAACATTTGACTCGCATGGGTATCCGTCATATCGTCGACGCATGATGGAATCCGTAACAGTACGCGGTATGTCAAATGCACAACTGCAACGTTGTGCCGTATAATGCATTTTTGACCTTGCGGTACAATGCACATATTAATGTCGAGGTGTGTACATCCTTACATGCAGTCAAATACATATACAAATATATCTATAAGGGATTCTGACTGCGCCAATGTCGCTATTACTGCAGTTAATCAGACGGAAGCTCAATACAATGAGATAACCAATTTCATTGACTGCCGATACGTGAGTGCCCCAGAAGCTATGTGGCGTCGACTAGAATCGAAAATGCACGCACGTTCTCATACGGTCACCAGACTGCCAGTTCATCTACCTAATCAGCAACGACTTATTTTTGAGGAAGGCCATGAAGCAGAAGCACTCGAAGAAGCGCAGTCCAATAGAACCAAGCTTGAAGCATGGTTCCAACTTAATAGTGAGGACCCTACTGCACGGCAATTTTTGTATACGGATATTCCACAAAATTATGTGTATAAGGAAAAAAAATGGGTGAAACGAATAAGAGCTGGACCTATGGTAGTTTCCAGCATGTACACTGTTAGCGCGAGAGATTAAGAACGCTTCTATCTACGTCTTTTATTGTTGCACGTAAAGGGTGCTACAAGCTTTGCAGCACTTCGGTCATATGATGATGTTGTTCACGTTACGTTCAAGGCAGCCGCTTCTTCAAGAGGACTCCTGGAATCTGATGAAGAATGGGACCGTTGCCTTAGAGAAGCTGCTGTATACGAAATGCCAAGACAGCTACGAGACACTTTTGCTTTCATCTGTATTTTTTGCCAACCATCCAGTGCCATTGATTTGTGGAATAAATACGTCAACTACATGGCTTTAGATTACATGAGGACTGACTCCAACGATTGTGCCATCAATAAAGCACTTCATGACATCGATGCACTTCTGAAGCAGCATGGATCATCGTATCAACTTGGTCTGCCAATACCAACTGGATCCTCACCAGCTGTACCACAGCAGTATGATGTTGCAACAGAGACACGTATGGGTGCAGACCAAATATCCATGCTCAACGAAAATCAGTCGGAAGCGTTCAACAAAATCATAGCTGCGGTAGAAGACGAGCACATTCAACAGCGATGCTTCTACGTTGATGGCCCAGGCGGTTCTGGAAAAACATTTCTCTATACAACATTAATGGCATTTGTCAGAGGTAAGCAATTATTGAGACCTTCCTTAGTGTATTGTTAGTGTATAGCTGGTAGACGTGCTATTAAGCAAGACCACGCTGAAGGTGCCTGAGTTCGATTCCCGGTCGGTGCAGGAACTTTTCAGGTTGGAAAGTTTCTTCACTTCCCTGGGCATTAAGTGTCATCATGCTTGCTCCACTTTGTATACTCATGCGAAAATGATGACTGTTGAGCAGGCCCTGTCTCAGCGAGGATGTAGCGCCAGAAAGAAGAAGAAAGAAATTATTAGTTTTACCCGTAACCAGTAGAGTTGGAATGTAACTGTAATTGTTTATGCTTACAGGTGCTGGAAAAGTTGTTTTGCCATTTGCAACGACTGGAATTGCAGCGACACTTTTGGCAGGTAGTAGAACGGTTCATAGTGGTTTCAAGCTCCCCGTTCCGCATTTGGACACATCCGTTTCCTCGATGAGATTAACATCCCCGAAGCTGCTGCTATTCGCGCAGCATCACTCATCATAATCGATGAAATAACGATGTTGTCAAAGTATGGGACTGAATTGCATAAACCGACTGTTACGAGACATAATGCAAAATCAGCAACCATTTGGTTGAAAAGTTTTTGTGATGTTGGTGGAGATTTCCGCCAAACTTTGCCTGTTGTCATCAGAGGAACTCGAACTGATGTTTTTGAGTGTTGCATCAAGTCCAGCTTGCTATGGAAACACTTCCTACAGTTAAAATTGATAACCAACATGCGATGTAGGGGCTGGATGCTCACAATGAATGGCTCCTTCAGGTTGAATCTGGAAACACTCATCAAGTGCCAAGTTTGAACGATGAGAATGTGCTCGAGATACCTCAACACATGGTAGCGACTGAGGATTTAATAAAATGTGTTTGGATCTGATGTTCAAGCAATGTCGGTTCAAGATTTGTCAAAGCGCATCATCGTGGCTCCGACAAATGCGCATGCGCTGGCGATGAACCGGAACATCATTGACATGATAAATGGAGAACCAATGGTTTATTATAGTGCAGATTCTGTTGTTACGGAGGACCCAAGCGATGCCACGAGGTATACTCCTGAATTCCCTCATGAACAAACGCCATCCGGAATGCCTCCGCATACCCTGGTACTGAAGAAGGGAGTGAACGTCATGCTGTTACGAAGCTTGAATCCGCGAAAAGGGCTTTGCAATGGAACAAGACTGGTTATTGTGCAACTCGATAGAAGCACAATTACCGCGGGTTTTATCTCGGAGTGTAATCGCGGAGACGTTGTGATGATCCCAAGAATAGATTTGGCTCCAAGTGACTCTACATTACCGTTTATTCTACTATTCTACTATTCTATTGGCAATTTCCAATCATACCAGCATATGCTATTACGATCAATAAATCGCAAGGAAAGACATTTGATCATGTGGGAATTGATCTTCAGTCGACCGTATTTTCTCATGGGCAACTATACGTTGCTTTGTCACGATCTCGGAACCCTAATCAGGTAAAAGTTCACATCGAACCTAATTCACAGCAAGGAGATCTATTGAGGGATGGTCGTCAGTTTACACGCAATGTGGTCTTCACCGAAGTTTTTCAGATGTAAATATAAGGTGCATTGAATTCATCGAATAAAAACTCTATTCAAAACGTAAAAAAATGTAATGCTTTTCTTATTTAATCTACAAGCGTGAATAACACATGAACCGTTTATATTGAAAAAAAACACTTGCCACGGGCGCTACTGCGTCCACAAATAAACTAGTACGTAATAATATAATATTATGGTTTTATATACAATTGAATGCTTTATTGATATTTATACCTCAATGAATAACAAGATGACCTTCACATTCCAGAGATACAGTCACCCATCAGTGATACGAAGCTGCATATTATTATTACTGCCTTAATATTATTATTTCAGCAGGTTAATTAATTTAGTTTAACATGGTTATCATAGGCTCGTGAACTCCAACTATTACATAATTTAACTAAATATCCTTATATAATTTTTGCTCTACTATATATTCATATATAACATATTATTATTACATTACATCTATATTTATATAAATATAATAAATACTGGGTTGGGAGGGAGCACCAGGGTATCATTCAAGCTGAAACTGGACGATGGTTTGATTGACTGCCTGAGTCTAAGAGGGAACAAACAGTATCATTTCTTATCCTACCGATTCGAGTGTGGTGCTGCGAGTTCTACTCCAACAGTTTCAGGGAGAGTGACGCGCCCTTCTTAACAAGCCATCCTGTAGAAAGCTTAATGAGTATTGCGAATTGTGTTATTCGATTTGTTGGATCATATCGTTGGAAGGAGATTCTTAATTTCCCGTGGATTTCGTGTAAGTGTCTCTGCTTACGGGTCCACCCCTCCGTTTTTGGCCCTTCATACAGCGATAGTGCGAATTCAGATCGGTGGCCCAATTTGATCTTGCTGTTAAGTGGAGCTGCATCCAAGCCAAGGGCTAGAGGGGATGGTGGCTACCATACATACATACATACATCTATTTTACATGGAAATTTCGATTCCCTACCATTTTTTCTCAGACACTTTTCCTGTAAAACGAACGATTTTCTAAAACTGTTGTATCAAAAACACATACGCCCTTCTCCAAAGTTACTCTCTAATCGAAACGACCGTTCTTCATGCCAAAACAATTCCAACCAAATTTAAAAAACTAAATATTTGTTATTTACTGATTTGGCGTTGAACCACTCAACAGGGTGCGGCAGAAAATAATGCGAAAATTTGTTCTATTTCTTTCAAATCCCATTTTGGACTAATTCAAGCAATAATATCAACATTTTCGACTGCAGATATCTTTATAAAGTCCTTTTAAACAAATTTATTCAATGTGTCCTTAAATTTTATTAACAACATTCTCGAGCCGACGCCGGAAGCCAGAGCATGCCTTTCGGACGTAGTCCTCCGACAATGACTACCATGTGCGTGTTATGGTTGACTTCATGGTTGTCACACTAGGGTGTGATGCTTTGCAGACTCGTGATTGATTTTAACTCCAGCATCAATGGAAACACGCAGCATTTTCAAACCGTTGGACGCTACCAAGCCAAACATCATGACACCAGCCGGATGTTTGGTTTGAAATTTGAATTTTACTTTTTCGGGAACGTTCTCCATTTTCTGCGGTGAAATGAACCGGTCCATGCAGCTGTTGGCCACAGCATAGATGATGAAAAGCTTTTCGTCGGAGAACAGGATTATTATTTCTGCCTTCTTCAACAAGAAAAGCAATCTCTTGCAACGAGTCACTCGTAGTTCCTTGACCCGGTCTGGAATCAAGCGGCGTTTCACTCTGGCTCTGGAAGATGCACGCAGGTCTTCTTTGATGATCCTCCGCATGGATTTCTCCGAAATATTGGCTTCCTTTGCATGTTCCCTTATGGAACGCAGCGGGTTGCGAGCAATTTTTACACGGACCGATTTGATCACGTTTGGCGTACGTGCAAAGCGCGGACGTCCGCTGCTTAGGACCATCCTGCAGGGACTTTTTTATGCGGTAAACTGTTGCCAAATGGCACTCTACCACCTTGACAATCTCTTTCGGCTTCTACTGGGGGCTTCTACGAGCAACAAACTGGTAATCACTTCTTTCTTGAACATTTTGACGAATTTGCAATAAAACAAATAGAATGTTTGGATGCAGCACTTGAAAGTAAACATAAACAAATACACTTTCGACAGAAATTAGTCACAAGCTACACGAATTAACCCAATACTCAAGTTTGAACATTTTAGCATTATCTTCTGCCGCACCCTGTATAATTATCAAGTTTCTCATTTTTTTTAGTTGCTGCAAAAGTAATAGTTACCGGAGCTACAATTACGGTCTGAAACGAGTTTAACAGTGAATTAAAAAATCTCTTTAAGTTATGTTTATCATTGAATAACATATTCTAGCGGTTCAGCCGGGCCGGAATATCTCGCGTGGATTTATTTCTATTCAAGAACGATGTTGAAAAGTTCGTTTTTAATTACTTATCGGTACTGAAAGATGGCGGCAACAAACGCCTTTGTTCGCATTATTTACCGAAAGGAACTCAATCGGTATAGGTAACACTAACAGTTAGGGAAGATCCATTAATTTCGTCACGCAGTAAGGGTGGAGGGGGGGTAGGGTTAACGTGACGATCCATACAACATTTGAAGGTCCATACAAAAAACGTGACAAGGGTGGGTAATATAAAGTAATTTTTTGCCTGACGTAATTATTGGACGTTACCTTATTGAAAAATACCTTACTGTCTTGAACTGATTAATTATTAACGACTCATTTTCAGCTTTCAGCTGGAAGCTCCTTCATTCTTTTTGGAAGCCCTTTATTTATCCAAACAGAATATGTAAGATTCTTAGGTTTCTTTGAAAACAAGAAAAAAAGTTCGTTTGTGTGTTATTACATTGCCCTCACAACTGTTGATGGTGGCCATTTAATTTTCTTCCACCAATAGGAGAGCTTCTACAGTAATGGGTTATGCCTCCACTGTTTGTTTCATTCATAATAAATACTCAAGGAGAATTCATACTTTCCAAGAAAGAAAACCTTCATCAAGATCATAAAAAAAATAACCCATTCACTGCTTTGCTTGCAAATAAATCAGACTTTCCTGCTATTCCGAGCATTTCTTATTTCGCCTTTCATGGGGGGTAATAAAATCTTAATGTTCTATGCTTCGCCTCCGTGCAGACAGCATTCGCTTGTTGTCCACGAAATTGAATCATTTCAGATCTTTAATGTTCAGTTGCGATACTCATCGTCTTTCCTGGCATTTGCTAATTGCCTCAACTCAATGGGAATCGAACTTATGTAGTGCTTTCACCGACTGAACCAAAGGAGGCCCCTGAAATGAAAAGCCTCTTCAGCTCATTCTGTTCGCTTGTTGAAGGTGGAGGTGGCAATCCCCGATGACCATGTGCACTAGAAGCTGATTAAATTCAAATTATGAAGAAGAAAAGCGCACTTTAATTCACCCTCAAGATGTAGCTTTTTAAGCGGTTGCATTCCATTATGCTGCCTCTTGTCGCCTCGAGAGTCTTCATCCAATTCTCGGTAATCGGCTTCCGGGTCTAAGTGCGTCGGCGAAAGTTGGCTCGCTGGACACCGGTTGGGAATCCTTAAGGGCAGCAGTCCATCAAATTTGCCACGCACACTTTCCACGCGAACTACCCGAAGCTTGCAATTAATAAAGTTTTTCCTGTCTCCTGGTGATAACGCCCCTCGGCGACGGTGCCTCCCAAGTTTCCCAAGAGTTCTCCACTCTGGTTCGGGTAAAATGTTGCTCTCGGGCAAGTTTCGTCTATTTGAAGATGAGGTGCATCCTCGTAGCAGCCCTCCTGAAGATGAGTGGCTTCTCTCTTTGTTCCATCAGGAAGGATGTTGGGCACGGAGCAAAATGCACATTCAAGTGTATACATTCCTGAACCTTGTGCACACTTTCCCTCTACCATGTGCTTGGAGCGTATGAATATTAATTGTACTGTGGGATGAGAGCAATTTTTCACGGAACTAATATCCTTTAATTGCAGGCTTCGCTTTGTCTTTGAAAGTTGGGGCTCTTTTGTCAGTTGTTCTATAGAGATTAAGTGATGTGTGTAATGAGTGTTGAGAAGTGGAGTGGAGGGCTATTATCTGCTAGCAGGCAACTTGGAAAGCCTTTGTTTGTGGAACGTTGGTGTATGTTTTTTTTTGCATCACTTTCTGGTTTAGCATTTGAAAATTTATCTCATTTAAGTTTTAAAACATTTAAAGCCTTGAAGTTTTAAAACGTTGAGCCTTGACAAACTGAGCTTCGAAGTAGCAATCTCGTCTTTCGGTTGTGTGATAAAATCTATTACTGAGAAACAGGAGATCGCGAATGCCGAAATCAGAAACGAAATGGCAAAGTAAGGTGAGCTAATTGCCCAGCTTTAAAATAGAAATCGGGCCATCCACTCCAGCAATTATGGATCCCGGAAATTATTCTCGTCAACCACCTTTAAAACGGCGTCTTGAAGACGGCTTATCAAGCAGTAGACCTCTTAATGGTGGTACTAATGCGGTTACTGATTCCACAGTGCTCACCGTTCCTGAGCCTGTTGAGATGTGCTGGCTGTACTTATCTCGCATTCACCCTAGTGTGAAACCGGATGTTATCGAAAAAATTGTCAAAACGAGCGTGCAGAGTGAAGATTCGGTTAAGGTTGTTCCGCTAGTGAATAGAGGATTCGACACGAGCCGTATGAACTTCATATCATACAAAGTCGGAATGGATCCAAAACTACGTGAAGTCGCACTGAATTCGGATTCATGGCCGAGAGGTATTCTGTTCCGTAAATGTGTAGATAATGGTCCAAAAAACTCATGGTTACCTCGAATGGATACGCCGTCCATCGTAATCTCTGCTCTGGGTTCGTCCCAATTTTCCACTCCGATCTCCGGGCTGGATCCAGCATGCTGAGATCTGATTGTTTGTTGGATCATCGTAAACCAGAACGCACTGCCTGTCGCACTACCCTAAGCCACCTGACCCAGTCGCGCACTGTGGGACGAAATGCCAAAAACATGAACTTTTTACAATAACTCGTTAAAACGTGTTTGTAACATTTTGGTGTCTTCAGATGAAAATTTTCAAAAAATATAACGCATTTAAAGGTGACAAATCTAAGTTCGCAGCTTCACCACAGGCGCCGCTGCAAACTTGATTTTTTTTAAATGATGAGATAGAGAGACAGTGTCTTGGGCAAAGTTGTAGATAATTTTAATACAAACAACATTGCTAAAAACATCAACCTTCTATCTGGTCACTGTGCCGAGGTACGTATTTTTTAAAATGGCGGGCCATGGAAACTAGTTGCCCAAGACACTGTCTCTCTATCTCATCATTTAAAAAAAATCAAGTTTGCAGCGGCGCCTGTGGTGAAGCTGCGAACTAAGATTTGTCACCTTTAAATGCGTTATATTTTTTGAAAATTTTCATCTGAAGACACCAAAATGTTACAAACACGTTTTTACGAGTTATTGTAAAAAGTTCATGTTTTTGACATTTCGTCCCACAGTGCGCGAGTTAAGTTTAAGGGGGGTTTCTTACAAATAAAAAAGGTCTACACCCATTCAGAGTTAACTAAAGACTAATTTATTCAATTAAGCTTAACCTACCCGAAACCTATACTCTAGCCACTTGAAACACTTGACACGAAATCCAGTCAGCAGTATCGATCTCGCGGTGGTTGACTCGATCGGTATCGATATTGATGATGCAGTACCACGGTGAATGACATCCGTTGTGTAAACCAAAGATGCTTACTCGAGGAGTCTGGTGTTGTTGTTATTGGTGTGGTACGTTGACATAGTTCAATCGTTAACTTGTCCCTCCTAAGTGTGAGGTTCCATACGAACAATTTCACTCAGTGGCAAGATTTCGAATGTCCTCTTTTCATCAGAAGTCTGCTTTGGTTGATCCGTTTCGATTTTAACAGGAATCTGCTTTGGTTGGTCCATCTGGATTTTAACTTGAGATCTTCTACTGCGAAAAATAAACGTAAGGAAAACAGCACTAATGATAATGGGAGTTATTGATAATCCTCCAAAAAGCGTCCAATGTGGCCATTGGATACTAGTAGTATTCAATCGGATTTCTTTCATCTCCTTTCTTGCTTCTAGATGAAGATTGTGTAAGTGGTGTAGGCTCAAATTAACGACAGTACGTTGCTTTTCAATTGGAATACCATGTATCGGTAAATGGATAGGTTTACCTGTTATATTCTGGATTATGTTTATAAACGTTTGGTTATTGATTGTTACCTTTACAGTTGTTGAACGAAATCAGGTAAGTCGCGGACAGGTTCCTCTCTGATAAGCCACAGTTGGATTGCAGGTTGACATTTCCTAACACATTGGTGATCAGGTGTTGGTTGTCGATAGACACAATTTCTTCTACTGGGTTAGCTAAATAATCACATTTTGCCGGTTTTCCATCTAGCAGATTTGGCACACATGTTGTAGCGTCTTGAGTAACGTCCTTGGCGTCGAAGATCTTTGGTTGCAGACTACTAACAATGTAGTATTGTGTTCCGTGATGAAGATAGTTGTTGTTAGAAATATGAATTTGTTGACGATTGAACCATGTTGGTAGAATGAAGATTTTTTTGAAAACTCGTGGGTCTAGTTTGGGTAATTTAAGTAGGAGTGCGATATCGAGTTCGTTGGTGACTATTGATGTAGTTACGTAGGTGAGTGCTTCAGCGGTGTTCCAAATGGTCAAGTTCTCTTTACTTAAATCTTTAACAATTAGGTCAATTTCAGTCTGGCTCAATACTTTTTCATTAAGTATTCCTACCTTTGCTAACGTTATCGTTTGAATAATCTGATCTAGTTTGTCATTTAAAAACTGAAGGTTTAAGAAAATGTTAACAGAATACAAATCAGACGATTTCGAGTTGAGTAATTGAATTGATTCTTTGGTTTTATATAATACTTCTTTCATTTGTAACGAAATTTCTCTGTTTATTCTGAATTGTTCATTATTATTATTATTGAACTATTGATAATTTTGAGATCGTTAGCATCAGGGCTCCCAGCGATATATTTCCATACTGTTCCTAACTGATTCCATCTTTTCTTTCTTCTGATTGGTAAAAGATTCTTTAAGTTGGTATCTAACTCGTTAAATACTTCTAAAATGAGACTAGTAAACTGATTTTCTTCTATTTGTTTGAATTTCAACTTTAATTCTTGTATGTGAATTTTGAATGACTTTAAATTGAAATGATGGATGTAGTAGTTAGAATTTGTTTGAATTCGTCCAGGTCCTTTATCATATATAAATAGTGGTAGGTCATCCGTTTTATGTATTGAGATCGTCTGTTGAATACCGGCTCCAAAGAGTTGCGTCAGTAAAAATCTAAAATGAAATTAGCTAGATCGAATCTTTAAGTCGTTTTTATGTACTCGTCTGTTATCGGTAGTGGTTATAGTACTGTTGTGAACATTTTTAATTTTTATGTTTTTATAGCGAGGGACAGTTTTCGTTCTTCTTCGTGTCTTTTCAAAAGCGGCTTGGTTTTCATTTATGTGTCTTGGGGCCAGTTTTTTGTTATGGTATTCTAGGTCTCTATTTTGTTTTTTCTGCAAATTTTGATAAACGGTTTCGATAATACTGGAAGTTTGGGAACTTGGAATAATAATTTCATAAGGAGTGTATTTTGTACAGGAATGGATTGAGGAATTGTATTTAATTACTGATATCTCGACAAGTTGTTCCGGGTTTTTATTTGGATGCTCGGCTTTTGTTATTCGGTAGATTTCCTGCAATGTAGAATGGAATCTTTCAACCGTTCCATTCATTTCACTGCGACCTGTAGCTACTATGTAAGGTGTGATTCTATTTTCATTGAAGAAATTTACCAAGTCTCCTGTCATGAAGGATTTTTCATTATCCATTACGACAGTGTCTGGTAATTTATATTTACTTAACCCTTCTTTAATAGCAGGTACAAGATCTACTACTGCTCTTGATTCAACTAAATGTACTTGAGCAAATTTAGAAAATTTATCGATATATGTTAAAAATATTAGTTTTTCCAGGAACATTATGTCGATATGGACAATTTCAAACGGTGATTTAGGTATAGGTGTTTTTTGGAGAGGATAATGAATAGGACTTCTATCGTATTTACTCTCATGACACTGTTGGCAATTCTTCGTGAATTCACGAAGTTTGCTATTTAGCTGTGGGAAATAAAATTTTCTAAGGATTTGAGCTTTGTTTTCCTCTAACCCACGGTGTGCTCTATAGTGTTCCTTTTTTATAATCTCCCATTGTGTATGCTCTTCTGGAATGTCTATGAGCATTTTCTGAGTGAAACGGATTCTTAACATGTTTTGTCGGGCGAAATGCTTTTTGTATACTTCTTGTACTTTACCCATGATATATTCTTCTGTTAGCAATCCGTTTAACTTAGAGGCATTTACATGTTTTTTTAGAACCTGAAAAATAGAATTTTCATTAATATTGTTCAAACATATCGTAATTCTTGTATAGTCTGGGAAAGGATGGGTGGTTTCTATTTTATCTGGACCTTTCTTAATTATTATCTGATGTTTGAAAGCGTTGATGGGTGCTTCTGTAGATATAATATACATATCATCACTATCATCAGCGGAATGCTGGGTGCCTGTCATTGAGCATACGATACGGCTAAGAGCATCCGCTACTACGTTTGACTTACCTGGTTTGTAAATAATTTCGTAGTCATGCTCTTCTAGATATGATTTCATATTTTTTAGTTTAGCATTAGTATTTTTGGGTGACAATGCAAAGGTTAGGGGTTGGTGATCAGTAAATATTTTAAATTTTGCTCCGTATAAATAATTTCGGAAGGTTTTGAGTGCCCAAAATATAGCCAACATTTCTTTCTCGGGTACGGAATGCTTTTCTTCTGTCCTTGTTAATGAGCGTGAAGCAAAATGAATTGGTCTGTCTTTTCCAATTTCGCCTTGTGAAAGCACAGCGCCTATCGCAAAGTCGGAGGCATCTGTTGTCAGTATATAGGGTTTTGTATGATCCGGATATGCTAATACATCACCAGAGGACAGTATTAATTTCATTTTTTCAAAGCATTTCATTTCGTCTTCATTGAGCTTAATTTTTTTAGTTGAACTCATGTTCTTCTCCCCCCTTAGAAGGTTCGTGAGGGGTTTAGCAATTTTGCGAAATCTTTTACGAATCTTCGATAATAGTTCATCATACCGAGAAAGGATCTCAATTCTTTTATTGAATTAGGAATTGGGTATCTTCGAATTGCCTCAATTTTTTGGGGATTGGCTTTCATTCCATCAATATCCCAGAAACTCAATTTCTTGATGCAAAAATTCAGATTGTCTAGTTGAATTTTGAGATTTGCATCATTTAGTGCCTTCATAATAATCTCAAGATTTTTCAAGGCTTCTTCAAAGGTTCTGCCAAAAACGATTACATCATCCATGTAAACGTAGCAGACTTTTCCAATATACTGGCGGAGCACATCATCAATGGCTCGTTGAAAAATAGCCGGGGCGTTTTTTAATCCAAATGGCATTCTTGTAAATTCAAATTTGCCATTGTTAATAGAAAACGCTGTCTTTTAAATGTCGCTCTCTTTCATTTTAATCTGGTGGAAACCAGATGCTAAATCTAGAGTCGTGAAAAATTGTTGACCCTTTAATTGGTCTAAAACATAGTTAATTTCTGGCATGGGGTAGTGGTCAGAAATGGTTTTTTCATTAAGTTTCCTATAGTCAATGACCATGCGAAACTTTTTTTCTCCCGATGCGTCCGTTTTTTTCGGAACGATCCAAACAGGTGACGTCCAAGCGGATCGAGAGGGGCGAATTATGCCATCATTCAAGAGTTTGTTGATCTGTTTATTAACTTCATCAACATATGCGGCAGGATAAGGGTACACTTTCTGATGAACTGGGATATCGTCAGTGGTATTGATACTACACTCTATAACAGTGCTACATGTTAACTTGTCGTCTGGTTTATGGAAAACAGACTCATGCATTTGAAGAATATTCAACAGTTTTTTGTTTTGGTCGTCGGAAAGATGAGACGTTCTAAATGAGGATGAGCATGAGCATGAGCATATTGATCACCCGTGGTTTGCTACTTCGTTATTGATCGAGACCAGCTGAAATTGCACAGAGAACCAACAGAATGTCACCTGGGAGTAGTGAATCATTCTCAATGTGCAATTCCTGGTGGTCTCAGTTTTTGGATCAATACCGACGCTGGCCACGCCCGTGTAGATCAATTAGGGAAGGGAAGGAATGTTGGTTGGATACTTGTTGCTGCAAGAGGCCGTATATACTACTGCACCCCCACAAGTATCTCAGGGAAGGAGTTTGTTAGAGGGAAAGGGTTTGTTCGTTGGTCCATCTTGGTAAATGGTGATTATAAGTCCGTTTTTTAATTGTTTAGTCGTTTTCGATTTACTCTCCTATCAGTCGGCTGACTAGAGATGTGGAATGAACTTATTTAGGTTTGAATGCTGATTTAAACCAACAGTAACGATGCTATTGGGGACACGCGTGTGGTTTGTTTTAATGTAAAACACATATATTAGTTCACTTTGTTTGCGCTGTCTGTGGAATGCACGCTGCATGCAAGCAGAAAACAATTATATGATCCAAAGAAAACAAATTTTTTGTTATAAGTTATATTGTCCAATTGCGACACTATCTCCTCTTGCATTCGAATCCTTTACTACTACGAACTTCATTACTCTGAAACACAATTGATGATCGCACGCGGAGCTTTGAAGCGCATTGTATACACCAGAGCACGCGCGCTTAAGCAAAACAGATATCAACGAAAGCTACGGCTAGGATTACCTTCCGCGGAAGCTACCATTTGAACCATATTTTTATTCTTGTGAGTCTTACCGCGTCTCACCACTTTTTGTATGTTTTAAGCAAGCATCACACCAGCGATGCCACTGGCAATAATAAATGTACAATCAACCCCGCCACCAGGAAACTCGGCCGAACTGGAGCAGAGTCGGAGCGTCCGCGGGCAAGTCGTACGACAGATTTGGCAAACCGTCTCACAAACCCGTCGCACAACCTGTCCACAGACGCCCCGACCCCACGTCAACCACTCTAACCACGCTCCATGTATATGTTTTGAAAACTCTTTTGTAGTATACCAAACGGTCAAGACATTTTTTTGCAATTAATGGAATTTTCCCTACCGCACAATATCCGCTACGGGAGGTAAAACTATTCTGGTATAAAAAAAAGAGTAAAAAAATTCTTAGCTGTAATCCAATCAGTTCCGTATCCGATCAAAAAAGCCCGACCAGGCCACCAGCAACGAGCAAAACCCATCGCCACCAGCTGAATACTGCACGGGTAATGTTAAATCTACACACTTTTCTCCATAATTGCTAGTTGAACAAAATCACAGCACATTTTAAAACACGAAATCACCATTAATTAAATCCATCTAATTAATTTCAAAATGCTAGATGAAACTGTAAAATGCCAAAGTGATTTTACACCGTTTTGTAAAAAGTTTGTAAAAACTTTCAGAAATAATCCATCAGAAAGTTGATCAAATATGGGCATTTATACATGATTTTTCAATAACATGCCATGAACAACGCGTTTGTTTACATTTTGTGACTTACGTCCTTTTGAAAAAGTACTCGAGAATTGAAGAATTCTCTAAATTTGAAGACAACGCCTTGGGCTTAGACACGGATTAGCTAGATTTGTGCCAAGTCTTTAACAGGGCGGTAACTTAGGTATACATACCATTTTGAAGCGGTTTCAACGCTAACTTTTACTGCGGTTTTTGTCGAAGGCCTAAGAAGTTATAAAAACAAGATGTAAAATAAATTGCTGACTATATGAGCAACAGGGTTGACTTTGAGAAAGATGTATAATGTCATTTCAATGATTATCACAAAAGCTCAAAAACATTTGCTTTTGCTATTAAACAACCATGCAACAATTACTTTCTCTTGATTATTATCACGAAAGTCTTCAAAGACTATTAATTCTACATTTTCAATTGAAAGACCATTTGCCTTTTCATAACATATTAGCGGTAAAGTAATGTCGAGGAATTCTGAAGGTAATCTATCGTTCATCTCGTGTTTAGTTCTTGGAACGAGTACTTGAAATTGGAGCAGCAGAAGTTTGTGTGTGTGTTTATGAATATTACCCAACTTCCACTGGATGGCAGCAGATGATAAAACCTTCATGCAGCAATTTTTAGTATCTTTGCTTGCAAAAAGCTTACATATATACGGAAATTAAGAGGTGACAGCTCATTCGCTTCTTCAACACCTCATTTAAAAAACGGAAGCAGCTGGAAATTACCCTTCTATACGGTAATCTCCACTCCAACGCGTTCTCGATGTTGGTATAATCATGGATGTATCAGAACTTCCAATAAAATGACATAAATATAAGAGACAATTTGTATGATTTGATCAAGAAAAAACTTAACTACTTACTACTGCCACGAGTCCCACAGAATACCATTTTAGGTCAAACAAACTTGCCATGAAGGACAAATTCCAATCATAGACGAATTCTTTGATTACAGCCTGTCCAATCGGGTGGATTCAGGGTCCAATCTGTCTTTGACTAAAGTTTCGTTTCCCGCAAACAGGTTCATCTTGAAATATTGACGGGAGAGACGATGTTCCTGCGAAGCTCTTCGTGGTGCAACCGCAATGCAACTTTTCATAACCAAAAACTTCGTCACCGCAAAAGTTTTACACTGACTTCACTCACAACTTATCACTGATACTAGTAGATTGAAAAATATACTTAAATCGTACGTAAAACTAACATTATAATTATTTATTTTCTATAACTTGACAAGACTGAAGAAAATGCGTCTGCACCGGTCAAACACACAGCCTACTCCCTTTCGATGAGACGTTCTAAATGAGGATGAGTCAAAAACATTATTGTTGTGTAGGTCATGTTCGGTGCGTTTCGATTCAGTTCTGTCGACGATAGAGGTGTCGGGTGTCATCTCAGTCAAGCTGTTCGATGTTTGTCGTTGTGGAATGTAGAACTGGAGGGGAATGGTTAGTTTTTGTTCGTTTAGTCGAAGTGTCAAATTTTTATTTCCTAGGTCAACAATCGCTTCTAATATATTTAACATGTTGGTTCCGATTATTCCTTCGAAGAAATTATGAAATTTGTGTAGTATAAACTGTGCTGTATGATCAAGTTTTGGTGAGAAGAAATTAATATCGATTGCTGAGGAAGTGGTAAAAGGTACCATTTGCACAAGAGATATTTCTAGCATTTAAATTGTACGGCTTTGAGTATTTAAAGCTGTATGCTAATCTTGGGCTAATGATATTAATATTAGCACCTGTATCTACTAAAAAAGGAAACTTCCCAATAGTGGTTTTCAACCATATGTATGGCATACCTACCACTCTGGGCTCCATTCTAAAAAATTAGTCGATGCATCGTTTGCATTATTTTGTGCTGTACTGTGTTCGTCATATGTCTGAGCGTCGCTGTCGAGTATGTTATGATGTTCTGGCTCTTGTTGGGTCTCGTCGCTGTAGTAAGTGTCATAGGCAGAATCGTAGCTAAAACGAGCGTCATAATCGTGAGAATTGTAATAATACTCTTCTGGGTATTGATGTAAGTCTTCAAGAGGGTATGCTTGTCGTTTAATGTTTTGGTTTTGTTGGGAGGGAGGATGAGGACGTTTCATATTTATCGGAGGGCGAGTGCTATAACTTATATTTCTGGAACGTAGGCTTTGATCAACCTCCATTGGTTCAGGTTTGGGGAATTTGCTTTGTGGTGGAGGAAAGGGGAATGTTCTTTGTGGCGAAAAGGTGGGTCTGAAGTGGTTTTGTTGAGGAAAATTTGATCTATACTGTAATGGATTTGATCTGAATGCAAATTTGGGTGGGAGCGGAGGTGGCAAAGTAGGTCTATTGCTAGGAGTAGGCAATCTTGGTGGTTCTTTTGGCTTAGGGATCGGTTGATTTCCCAACTCGTTTCTAAACGAAGCAGTTCTAAAATTCATGTTATAATATTCCGTACAGAATTGCAAGGCTTGTCCAAGCGAAGTTGGATTGGTACTTTTTAACAAGAGATTTAGGGGTTCTCTAATCCTCTAATGAAGGCGTCGAGAGCTTTATCCCGAAAATAAGTTATATGCACTGCTGCATTATTTTTCAATTTATCATCGGTTTGTATTTGTGCGATGATATGTGATAAAACATCATTGACCCTACTATAGTAGGTACTGATGGTTTCATTTGGCAATTTTTTAATGGTAGTTAACTCGAAGTCAAGAGTTTTTACATCACGCTTGTCTCTATAGTAAAGCACAAGTGTTGTTTTTATAGCATTCCAATCACTCGTAATATTATTCGCATTCAATATATCCGCGGCTTCTCCACTAATTTTACGTCGTATCACTCTCTCAATTAGATTTATTTGATCCACGGTGGCATTTTTATTCCGGTAAGTTCGAAATATAGAATCGACATCTGCTAACCAGTCTACTAGCTCCGTAGGATTACCACTAAACGTATTAACTGATCGTACAAATACTGGCACTCTACCGATAGCAATAAAATCATCCGCTGTCATGGCCTGCGCAGCTGCGTTGATAGCCATTATGTTTCGATAGTAAATACCTACTCTGGATTTTTGTAAAAATTTTGATGTTTTCACACTTCCACTTTCAAAACGCAAGTTTCGTATTGAAAAATTTCAGACAATGAGGGAAAAAGTCACTACGTGAAAAATTCACACTAATCAAGCTACACTATCTTTTCTATTTTGGTAAAGATGCACACTGTTTCGCACTTAATAGTAATTAATCGACCGTAAAAGGTGTTTTTTTCAATCGGGTATTAAGAATAAATAAAATTACTTACATTATCGCCAACATCGCAACACAATGTCTGGACTTTTTGGTTATACCGGCCTCGCTCGGTGGGGAAAACCAGGCAGCTATGTCGGGGTGATTCCTTTTGCTGCTGCTTGATGAGCTGCTACTCAGGGTCCTAATAGCGATCGAGCTGATAGCTTCGGTGTCCTAGTTTTCGCTTCAGTATCCGTGATGGGGCTCGTGGAACCAATTGTGATATACTAGTGGATTGGGCTCCTTGGACCACTCTTGGAATTTTGGTGATATTCCACTTTTAGGATTTTTCACTAGTTTAAAACTTGACGATTTTCAACACTGACTTTATACACTTCCCACTTTTAGCAAGGTCCCTATTCGGGCGCCAGTTAAGTTTAAGGGGGGTTTCTTACAAATAAAAAAGGTCTACACCCATTCAGAGTTAACTAAAGACTAATTTATTCAATTAAGCTTAACCTACCCGAAACCTATACTCTAGCCACTTGAAACACTTGACACGAAATCCAGTCAGCAGTATCGATCTCGCGGTGGTTGACTCGATCGGTATCGATATTGATGATGCAGTACCACGGTGAATGACATCCGTTGTGTAAACCAAACATGCTTACTCGAGGAGTCTGGTGTTGTTGTTATTGGTGTGGTACGTTGGCATAGTTCAATCGTTAACTCGCGCTTGGCGTTTGCTGTGATCAAAATGACGTTGTTGCCTGCGGTCAGGATTGGTAGTGGGGTTTCCCAACTACCACTTTCAGGCAAGTATGCGTCTGTTCTTTGCCTGATCTGCTTCCGTGTTCCAGCGCTGCCTCCAACACCAATTTCAACATTTCTATTGCTTCTGATCGGAGTGATCATACTAATGAAAATAGCCTTCATCGACCTTGTTATACACCGCACAGTGGTCGGAAAAGCCTTTTTTCAGGGTGAAATTAATAACTCCTAAGGGTTACGTTTCCGAATCATGGTGTCTTCTACAAAGTTGTATTTGAACAAGTTGTCCATCTTGTGGTGATAATTTGGTAGTTCCAAATTTTACCATTAGGACAGCGCTGTTGCTAACTTTTGAACGAAACACAATAGAAGGATAATGTCAAGTGCAAGTTCGTAGGAAATATAATTTCAAGCAACTTTGTTTCGGACACCATTTTTCTATCTCTTCATTCGACCATGATAGAGCTTTTTTTCTGCTTTATATCAGGGTGTCTCTTAAAAACGAGTTTTTTCATTATAACTTTTTTGTTTCTCATTAGCAAAAATGTGCGTTATAACGATTTATATATTTTGATTGCAGATCACTTAATCCTAAAGTGATCTTCAATCAAAATATATAAACCGTTATAGCGCACATTTTTGCTACTCAAAGTTTTTTAATACTGCTTGTGATTCAAAAGTTACGAGTAATTTTAGCTAAAAAAATGCGTTTTTTCTTTTCGCTCTTATGATTGTTTAGGCGAGAATTGGCCAAAACATCATCAAATTCTTGTTTTAATGGGTATCAAGAAACATAATGCTATATAAACGAGCCCGGGTACTTCTGGGGCACACACACGGGGACTGCTTAAAATCGGCCAATTTTTTCGTTAAAATTACCCCTAATTTTTAAACAATAAAATATACTAATACACTTAGTTCAGCAAAAACTTGTATCATATTTTTTTCTACACTTTGCCCGAAGATTATTTTTTCCTAAGAATTGAAACTAAATAGTTAGAACTGATTTATAGGGACACCCTAATGTACACCCGCAAAATTGCTCCGAACTATAGCAGTGCACAAGAGCCAGACGCTTCAGTCGTGAATGAACGCTACATGCTATTATATTGGCTTTGTTTTCGTTGCTGTTCAATATGATACAAGTTTTTGCTGAACTAAGTGTATAAGTATATTTTATTGTTCAAAAGTTAGGGGTAATTTTAACGAAAAAAATGGCCGATTTTAAGCAGTCCCCGCTTGTGTGCCCCAGAAGTACCCGGGCTAATTAATAAAGCATTATGTTCTTTAATATCCATTAAAACAAGAATTTGATGATTTTTTGGCCAATTCTCGCCTAAACAATCATAAGGGCGAAAAGAAAAAACGCATTTTTTTAGCTAAAATTACTCGTAACTTTTGAATCACAAGCAGTATTAAAAAACTTTGAGTAGCAAAAATGTGCGCTATAACGGTTTATATATTTTGATTGAAGATCACTTTATCCTAAAATGAGAAACAAAAAAGTTATAATGAAAAAACTCGTTTTTAAGAGACACCCTGATATAAAGCAGAAAAAAAGCTCTATCATGGTCGAATGAAGAGATGGAAAAATGCTGTCTGAAACAAAGTTGCTTGAAATTATGTTTCCTACGAACTTGCACTTGACATTATCCTTCTATTGTGTTTCGTTCAAAAGTTAGCAACTAAGTCTGGAACTACCAAATTATCACCACAAGATGGACAACTTGTTCAGATACAACTTTGTAGAAGACACCATGATTCGGAAACGTAACCCTTAGGAGTTATTATTTTGGCCTGAAAAAAGGCTTTTCCGACCACTGTGCACCGGGACGCACACTTGCCTCATGCTCTAAGGAAGTCCCCATCCCTCTCTTCGCAGTCGAGCCCTACCTGCCAGCGACCAGCAGCCCTCCCGGTCCTGCGGTTGAGTTGGGTGACGGGATCTTCCAGATTTCAAGTAACGGCAGGTATGGTCAACAAACGGACACTTCCCGCTCTGATTGTATTTCCTTTTCCAGTGCTACAAACCTTTAACGTTGGAATTCGGACCTTGCAATCTACTACCAGAATGTTGGCGGAATGAACGGCCTTATTGATGATTATCGGTTAGCGTTCATGGATCATTGCTGCGACATTATAGTCTTAACCGAGACATGGCTGGATTCAAGGACTGTTTCTAGTTATGTTTTTGGAGATGGTTACGAAGTTTTCCGCTGTGATCGGAACAGTAGGAAATTGACCGGCGGTGGTGTTCTCGTTGCAGTTAGTGTCAGGTTGAAAGCAAGTGCAGTTGAAGACGATTCCTGGATCACCGTAGAACAAGTTTGGGTAGCAATTCAGCTTGGAGGCCGTAATCTATTCCTTTGTGCGGTGTACAATCCTCCGGATCTAACTCGAGATTTAGACCTTATTGATGCGCACTATCGATCTGTTTCTGCTATTTCAAATACGGTTGCCCTCCATGATGAAATGATTATTTTGGGAGACTTTAACCTAGCGGGCATTGCATGGACTCCAACTCGCAGCGGCTTCCGCCGTCCCGACCATGAACGTTCCTCTTTCCACGCAGGGGCTTATCAGCTTCTGGACAGCTACAGTACCGCAATTCTATCCCAAGTTAATAACGTGGTGAATGAGAATAATCGCTCTCTAGATCTCTGCATCGTGAGTGGCCGAGATATTGCTCCCGTCATCTCAACAGCTCCCGTGCCCCTAGTTAAGGATGTCCCTCACCATCCTTCTCTAAAAGTTGCTGTCGAGGACGTTGTAGCTCGAGACTTCGTCGACACCCCTGCTACTGTGTCATATGACTTCCGTAGAGCCGACTATCGCAGTATTGGTGATGTTTTATCTAGTTTGGATTGGCAGAACATTCTTGATTCGACCGACCGAAACAAACAAATAAAAAAGATTCAACCAACTTTCAGTGAACCTGTTTCACTAGAGTTTCTCAAATTATAACCCAGATATTAGATGATAAGATGTCTTCATTAAAGAGACTTACAGCCGGAGGCAGGTTCGTCTCTAAACCAAGATATTTTTATTTTTATTTTTTCTTAAAACGTCTTTATTATCTGTGTTTTGTAAAAAAATGGGAATTAAAACTTTTCATGTATCATTCATATACATAAAAGTAATAATTATGAAAGAGTCTCAACTTAAGAAATCTACTCAACATATGTTTAAATATGTTTAAAAGTTGCTCATGAATGCTTTTCTGTTGTTCCATCTATGATCCCTAATGAGTTTTTGAAACGAATATAAGCTTGGGTTCTTATAATGTACAACGTGGTATGCCATTGCTTCAGCTACTATAACTAATGCAGCTTTTTTCCTGTAGCCTTTTTTACTTATACCATAATTCAAAATTTCTTCTGGCGAGCGTAATTTAACTTTCAAATTTTTCCTTATAATATTTCCTATCCAATTCCAGACTATTCCGGAGTCTCTACACTGTTTTATTCGATGAATGTTTGTATCAGGCTAGTTACAAATTTAACAAATATTGTTATCAACTCTGTCCGTGTAGTTGTACATTTTACTTTGTTTGGAATAACATCATTGAAAATTAAATATAGAACTGATCTAGCAATGGATCTTAGAAAGTTTTGATTAATGTTTTCCCATATGCAGTCCCACCAAAAATGTGAGTATTTTTCGAATATTTGGTACAATTTGCATCTCGTTAATGAAAAAAATCGTACAAACATCAATTACTTTCTATACAATCGTGATTTGCGAGTTTTTTTCACTTCTTGGATCAATTTTTTACCATTTAACGTTAACATATTTTGATTGCCTTGATTTAACAGAAAGTGTTTATTTTTTTTGCCTGATTCAAACAACAAACTCCTTATAAAATAGTGCTTTGCATTGATTTTCAGGGTCAATTAATTTTAAACCTCCTTTGCTATATTCGAGATACAACTGATTTCTATTAACTTTAAAGAAATGTGAGTTCCAGAGAAAATAGCCTCACTATTTCTTAATTGCAGCCAAATGAGCATTATCTGGTGGCAAGATGTGAGAAACGTACCAGAGCTTTGATAAAAGAAACGAGTTTCAGATTGTGTTCCTTTCTAGCAAATTTATCCTCCTCGTACTATGTAACTGGCATGTAACGGCAAATGAGTTCAATAGTTTGTCAAAATTGCATTTTATCATATCTTTCCATTTATCTTTGAATATTACTCCTAAAATCTTTATCTGTTGTTTTTCTTGAATCATTTGTGGACCCAACTTACAGTTGTTAAACCTTATGTAGCCTGATTTCTCAAAGTTAATACTAATTGCAGCTTGTATGATTGACATTACAAGATTGACATTACAAGATCAAATTTGTAATCATTCCTGACGATCAACGTTAAGTCATCTGCGTATGCCATTATCTTGATCCAATTACCTTCAATCATTAAACCTAACGTACTATCGTGTAGTTGCCGGATGAGAGGTTCCACGTAGAGCGAGAACAGCAGCATCGACAATGGACAACCTTGACGAACGGAACGTTGTATTTTCATAGAAGAAGTGAGAAAGCCATTTACCATGACCTGTGATGACGCATCGGCATACAGTCTCCGGATGAGGGTGATGAACTGCGTAGGAATTCCAAACTTCGCCAATGTCTCCCATAGTCGATCGTGGTCCACTGAATCGAAAGCTTTTTGAAGATCCACACTAACCAGCGCTATCTTCACTCGTTTGCCCTGCTGTGTCCTTGCTACGACCGTTCTTATTTTATCCAGGTTTTGCACACAAGACTTCCCCTCCAGCCCTGCAGTTTGACCATCACCTACTAGCGACTCCATGCAAACCTTGAGTTGGGTTGCACAAATTTTAACGAGAATCTTATAATCTGTATTCAGCAGACTGATTGGCCTGTAGTTCTGCAAGTCATTTTGGTCCCCAGACTTCGGAATCAAAATGATTATTCCCTTTGTAAAGTTTTGTTGTGGGGGAATAGAACCATCTATAAATCCATTGAAAAGACGCAACAAATCATATTTCAATGAATCAAAATGCTTCTCATAAAATTCATAGGTGAGGCCATCAGGCCCTGGCGTTTTCTTTTTCGTTGCACTTTCGATGGTTCTACGCAACTCTTCCTCACTAATTGGTTCCACAAGGTTGTTTCCAAGATCTCGGGGTAACACTTTACCGATATGTCGAAGCGCTGCGTACTCAGCTTGCTGGATTGAAGGTTTCCGGAGCTGCTTTTCAAAATGATCCTGTACTAACTGTTTCGTACTCAGACCATCTGGTGAATGCAATTTCATTACGAGTGTGTTGAAACCACGCTTCACCAACTTTGAAACCCGGTATATACTCAATTTTTCGATTTCAAGCATTGTGGATGGTTGCACCTTGCTACGGAAACTGGATAAACGCTGCTCCTAAACCTCGACGATTGCAGATTTGACCATGCTCATCCTGGGTTGCACGTTCAATCCTTCTGCTTGCTGTTCGATCAATTTGTTCAGTTCACTGTAGTGTTTCGCCTTCTTCCTCGCATTAGCCTGATTGAAGTCAAATGCCTTATTTTTGTAGTACTGCTTCGCCTTGCTTTTGAAATCGTACGACCACCACTCTGAAAAGCTCAGCTCATGCTTACGACGTTGTTTTAACTCGGACATGACTTGAATGAATCCCTCGGAGGTAGCTTCATCCTTCAGCAAGAAGTCATTTATTTTCCAATGACCTCTACCAATGATGGGAACGGCATTCTGAATGTTTATCTCGAACGTAAGGACAACGGCATGATGGTCAGAGAAGGGGACTGGAAGTGTTTCGTATTTTTTGGCCTGATGAATGAACTCTTTGTCACAGTAGTATCGGTCTAATCGGGAGGCCGAGTTGTGCCTTAAGAAGGTGAATTGACGGGATGCGGATCCTAGATCTACCCATTTGAACAGACTTACTAGGTTACGAAGCCCTTTACAGTAGACCTTGTTGTTGCTTTTCATATCTGGCCCATCCAGGATACAGTTAAAATCCCCTCCCAAGACCAACAGGTTTCCTTTGCACAAATGTGGAGATATCATATTTTGCAAGAGATCGTCCCTTTCAGCATTGTACTGTGATCCAGAGTGACCATAGATATTGACTAGGTTCAATCTGTCGACCACCACCGAGATGATGCGCCCACAGGGATCCATCATAATCTGATCGAAGGGAATAGTTTTCTGTATAAGAAAGGCTGTTCTAACGCTTTTCTCACTGCGATTAACAATTGCGTGATGGGAAGGCAGGAAACTGAAATCGTTGAACGACACTTCCTGGAGAAGAACCGCATCCAAATCGTTCCTCAAAATAAATTCCTTCAGCAGGAATTTTTTCGATTCTATCGCAATAGCATTGATGTTCACGGTGCAGATTTTCCTCACATAGTTCATTTTGTTTGTTGACAAAGTATCTGAGAGTGTTGAGTGACGGGTAATTCGGGCTGCCGATAAAGAAGATCCGTTGACATTGCCTGTAGTCGTATGCCGTAGTCAGGTGATATCGAACGTCACTAACACTTCTTCACATTGCTTCGTGATCTGGATCGGTTCGCCAAGCTTCTTTGTGATTTAGATCTGAGGAATCTAGAGTCACTACTGGATCGTGCGGCAATTTCTTCCAACGGGTTTTGTTTTGCTGTCATATCACCACTACGTTTTTGCTTACGTGATTTTCTGCTCCTATCGACCGTCACAAAATCACCATTTTCTTTCGATCCCGATCTGCCACTTGACGTAAGCGGCCGCTTGTTTGACCGCTCTTGCCCTTCGATCATCTCTTCGTCGCTTGATTTCTGTTCGGAAGGCTTGGCAGCCATGTTTGGTTCATCCACGGCAATTGTTACCTCTTGTTTTAACACCTCAACGATGGGATTCTCCAATTCCTGGTTCTGCAGCGGGTTAGACGCGATTATCGTGGCCCTTTTTGACAACGGGACTAACGTGACCATCGACTGCTCCAATCTGTCATCGCTTTTGGACGATGATGCCGCTCCCTGAACAGCTCCAGCGAATGTGGTTTTGCTAGATTGAGCCTCGCTCTCCATATGGCTGTGCACCGCCGCAACATCTCAGCCTTAGGCCCTCATAGTAAATTCTCCCTCGTCGGTTGAGAAAGTGGACAGTTGCTGGAATTTCCTTTTTGATATTCATAAAGACTCCTCGGACACCAGTGAAGAGATCCAACTCCAATTCTGCGGGAAATTTCTCGCGAATCATCCGTTTCACGTTTCCATACTTTCCTAATAGCAACGACACATCAGTATCGGATATCTCCGGCGGCAAATCTAAAATCCTCACATACCGGGTACATCCTACAGCGACTGACATACGGACTTCAACCGTCTTCCCGTTGGAGTAACGGAACGTATGGATTTCGGGTTTATGCAAAAGGGCTTCCTTCATACCTCGCTCAGACCTGAACTTGATGCAGACGATCCGTTCATCAGAAATTGTGTAGCCTGATTCCATGTCCTCTTTGTCAGCATCAAACCCCTTGATAAATCGGCCGATTTCCACGACGGTTGGCCCATCAGCACCATTTGGGAACTGGGAAACCAGTGTGTTTTTTACGATTTCACTGGCCATCTTGCTGATTTCTGTTCCCTTAATAAAGTAGCCTGTTAGGGCTCACAAGGATCGAAAACACGAACGATATAAGTGAGTATGTGTGTTACTCTCAGCGTGGAGATTGATCATATACGTATTCTCGCAAAGAGAACTGAAAATCAACTGCGAGGTTCCAAGGTATTTTATATTGTTTACCACCTCATACTTCTCTTAATCAATCACTAGCTGAACCCAGCGCGAGCGCTGCTACGCTTGCTACTACAACAATAAAAATGGAACTGGCACGTTTATGGCTGTTTTTTGGAATGAGTTATTTCTTGACTAAGCAGGTGTTCAAACTTCTATCAGAACATGCTTCTTACCCGAGAAATACACGTACAAACCCCTCCTCCCTTCCAGAGGCCGCACTGTGGGCAAGAACTAATGAAAACTAAGGAAAAAATATGTAACTTTTGTCGCCTTTAAACGCGGCTTGTATACAAGGCAATTTCCGCTTAGAAATAATCTGGGAAATCGAAT